>VYZM01023510.1:113165-209506 GCA_013398915.1 Dromas ardeola
GCAAGCAGCCCTCGAGCCACCACAGGAGGATTAGGGACTGCTGTCGCATCCTCTCCCAGCGTGGCAGCTCAGGGAAGTCAGCCTTTGGACCAACTGACCAGCACCGCTGCGAGCACTGGAGTCTCAACAAGCAGCCTTGCCCCTGGGCTCAAGGACAATGGTGCCTCTTCTCCCACATCTGCCACCAAGCAGCCTCACAATTCTCCCAGTTCTCCAGGCCAGGGACTGACCTCTTCCACCAGACCTGGAAGCATCGACACTTCTGTTGCTCCTTTTGATGGATCCGTCTCCCCCATCACTAGTAAAGCATCTGTGTCTTTATCACCTGGCAGCATCAACAAGGTCTCAGAGGCAACCACGACGACTGTCGGAGCAGGTACCAGGAGAGAAGAACCTTGATTTTTTGGGCTGGGAGGCCTTTTTGTGGTCTTTTCCTTTGTCCACCCTAAACACCTCCTGCCATTATGGGGTATCATCACCTTGTCTCATTTTAGGACTTTCCACCTTAGTTGTCTCCATGACAACTGGGCGTTTAGGTCTCTGTTGCCATCAGTGGAGTTCGAGTCAATGCAGTTAGTGAAATTCAAGGCATGAATCAACTGGCAAAGCGTAGACATCAGCTTTTGGATGGACCAAACTGCCTGAAATTCGAGGAGCAGAAGAGGCCTTGACTCTGTGTAATCACTGCTCAGCAGTAACAAAAACATCCCTCAATTATAACACTGTTTTCAGCACAAATCCAAAACATATCCCCATGCTAACTACTATAAAAAAAATTAACTCTATCCCAGACAAAACCAGCACAACAGTTTATGTTATGAAATTGACTAAAAAGTGGAAAAAGGGTCCAAAAGTATTTAGTTGGTTAGTTAAAAAGTGGAGATTTTTGAATGAGATGAAAAATAACAAGAGGGACATGCTATTTTTTTGAGAAGTTATTTTTTTAATGAGAAAACACTGGGGCAAGCAATGGCTCCCTTGATCACCACTTTTGTCATTCCAAGAGCCAAACATATGCTCTCCATCTGCAGAATTTCCATTCCATATTGAAGACCAGAAAATAAATCTTAATGAGCCATAAAATAAGTTTATTTCCCATGAGCCAGATTCTGATCCATTACTTCTGCAGATTACTACATTCCCTTCTATTCAACACCACTGAATTCTCATTGCCACACAGTTTTATTTATCACAAGTGTGTGGTCCTGCACAGTCACTTTATAAGTATACGTGTTAAAAACAAATAAAAGTAAAGCTTTTCTCCCAGAGAAGAGGGTTTTTTCAAAATGCACCTAAGCAATCTGGAAGCACAAGTGCTACTTGCCCTTGAGGAAACTTGTTTTTCCAGTTCGTGGAGGCTGGTTCTCCCCTGAGAATCTCTATAGCAGATTTTCAGAAGACTAAGTCTATTTCAGGGATTAACAGATCCAGCATAAAGCATTTTATGATATTAGGAAAAATTTAGTTTTGCCACACTGGTTATGTCAAAATAATGTTGGGTTTTTTCTTTCCTGTATAGATGAAGTAACATGGAATTAAATGATGGCTACAAGGGAAGGGAGTGGGGGAAGCCTGTGTCTGAGTGCATTTTGGAGGAGTGTGGTAGAAGAATGAGTAAGGTCTGTTTGGTGTGTGTGAGATATGGTGGAACAGAGAGACTGAGCGAGGTCACTGAAGGGATTGTGGCAAAGGTATTTTTCTTGCTCTTTCTCCATGTTTACTGTGTCATCTTCCTCTTCGGTAGTACAGCATTTAAGAGTACTTTCTGTGTAACAGCCTCTCCTCACCCTCTTGTAAATAAATCTCTTTCAGCATATAATGTAAATAAAGTTTTCTCCCTTTTTCTCCCTGTCTCAGCAGACCCTGGGAGTTAGAGTTTCTTCAGCTTTCTCTAGCTCCTGGCATGTGTATGAAAGTGGAAAGGGGGAAAGGGAAAGTGAATGCCAGGCTGCTCTAGGGGGCTGGGATTGCTCCAAAAAGTGAGGAAGGGAGAAGGGCTTGATCCCTTTGCTACTGCTGGTGGGGTAAGTGAGAAGCAGAAATGGCTGTGGCTAGACACCAGCAAAGTCTCCCCCTAGCTATGGCAGAGACGCCATGGACACCATGACATGGTCTGATGTCCGTGCCCCTGCAAATCTGCCCCCAGACGTCCTAAAAATATAACCTGTTTTCTGTTTTGTTTTTTTTTTTCAGCCAGAAGCCCATGGGATCACCTGTGAGGTTCATGGGACTAACTAATTCCTTGGTGTTTTTTAGTAATTACTCCATTTATTTGGCATTTTCCACAAAATCCTTGTTTTCCATCTATCAAAGTGTTGCTCAACAAAAAGAAGGCTTTTATATTTCTGATGATGGCTAAACCTTATAGTTTAGGAGTCACTAAGCAAGACTTCTTGTGGTAAAATAATCATAGTTCAACTAAATGGGTAATTTTTTCTTGAGCATTATTCCAGCACAGGTCTAATTAACAAGTAAACACATGTTCCTCCTGTTCCTCCCAGGCCTTTTGGTAAAAGGAACACAGCAGAAGGTATTTTTTCTAGGCTAAAACTTATGTTGCCACATTAACTATGTTTAAGCATTGAAATATTGATTGAAGAGAGTATTGAGTTAAAGAGCAAGAAGTATATAATGGTATGTTAAAGAAAAGATGGCTTTAATGAGCACATTTCAAGTATGACTTTCTACCGTGAAAGCATTACAAATTATTTAAATAATGAGACTGGAGCAAGAACTACAAGTTTATTTTCTCACTTTCTTCCGATATCCCAAGGCAATACAGATGTTACATCTTCACTCTTTCCCCGCTCCCTAAGAATTACAGCAACATTAAAAGGCAAATGTCTACTTAATATTTATACAAAGAAAGACATTGATGGGTAACATCTCATCTGGAATGCTTTCTCGTTAGAGAAATTGCATTAGGAACATAATACCTTGCAAGCCTATCTAGGCCAGAAGTCTAATCAAATTAACACCACTTCAGTGCTAATGAGGACTGGTAGTCATTCACCTTAATTAGCCATTCTGAATAAATATATTTTTAGCACCATGCCATTTAGGTAGCTCAGATCTACGATCCCTTCCAACGTCTCATGACCTTAGTGATGAAGTTACAGAAGCAGGAGTATCAGCAGAGGAAGAAGTTTTGATGCTCCCCTTACACTCCTAACAGAAACCAGGTCATGTCCTTGGTGAATGTGCTCCCAATATAAAATGCAGATGATCACAGTAATATGTTACTATATTTGAAACGTTGGATAGGATTTGCAGATTGGGGTCTGCATGGTCCCAGTGGGACTTTTCTTAGAGCTGCCAGGAGCTGCAAATCTGAATGTGTAACAGCAACAAGGGAGATGGCCTGGGAGTGTGCACAGGGACAGCACTAACCTGCTAGTCTCTTACTCATTTTGGATTTACCTTCGGAAAGGGGAAGTTTGCTGTGTGTTATAAAGCTGTTGAGGCACACCTTCTATAAAAACAAATATTGTGCATATGTCTGTGGACATTTGTTTCACACTAAGAGTGCCCGAGGTGGCTCCAGACCACAGTTGTTAGAAGAATCTTTGAAAATTCATCACATGTTAGCGTTAAGTGACAGTTCGATTTTGTTTGATTATATCAATTATGTTTGGATTTTTTCCTGACTTTCTAACCAACGAGATATACCACCAGATCTTTTGAATAAAAGCATAACATGCAGGTTCATTGCAGTCAACTACAGGTGCATTTTAGTTTACTTAACACCTGTGAATTCCATTTTAGCTGCAGAATTCAGTCCATACAATTAAGATGAAATGAGGTGTTCAGTACTTGCTCAGATTCTAATGCAAATAAATCCCTTTAGCTTTACTAAGAACTAGACAGGCATTACATGGAGAAAATAGGCTTGGAACAGTCTAGGAAAGGTTTGTTTCACTTCCATGGCTTTTCCCTGATCAGCTCACAATTTTTGAGATAGGAAGAGGGAGACAGACAGGGGATCTTCCTATTTATATGTTCCAGAGGGAAGCCCTTTCCAGTTGTTGTCATTCAAAGCAAGCGTTCTGCCGAATGTGGATTTTTATTTTTTTTTTAGATGGCGATTGTACATTATCATCAATTAATGTCACACAGTCCGTTTTCTTTATTGGGAATAGTAACTATTCTAGGAAAAAAATCTTTCAGTATTTGTAAATGAAATTCTGATTCTAAAAATCCTTTAATCACTGTCCTCCACGTATCATTCTGTGCAGATGCACTGATTATCCTTAAGTTCAAATATATGGATACGATTTGCTAAGCTAAAAGAATAATAGGATTATTTAATGATTTGGATTCAGAAAAGGAGAAACCTCCTTTATAAATTTTCTTTAGCAGTAAAGCAAATTATGTTTTTCCTTACCACAAACAAATCTTTCCATGGCAGTCGTTGACAGCAATTGCAAAATATATGGATTCAGATTGCAGGTCCAACATGAATTTAGATACTAAAAATGTAGTCTTAAGGAAAAATAAATGGCTGAGGAATGGGATAGAGTTGGTAGAGGCACTGTCATTTTTGTGGAGAATCTCAGAGTTTTTGATAACAACAATCTTTATTTCCCCCCTCAGTGATCAAGCAGCAAGCCAAAGGGAGGAAGTTCTCCTGTCAGACTGGCTTTCAAATTAATGAGAGAAAGAAATCAGTGCTTCATGGAATTTTCACTGGGTGCTGGTAACCGTTCAGGCAGTCCTTACTCTGATGCTGACTCATTCTTGCTCCTTGAGCCCATCACTGCAGACATCTCGGAATTATTCAATTCCTTCAGATGTCTCCATGTCTAAAGTTTGCAGATAGCCGATTTTCTGAGCTTCTCATAGATGGTCCTGAAAAGAAGTCCTTGGAAGTCATAACGTTTTGTGTCTCTAAAAAATTGGGATCCTCAGCCATCGTTTTTATATTTGCCCCCTGGCTTTTGTTTCCCACACATTTGGGAATTGGTACACTGAAACCTCTGCGACACTTTCACACACGACTGAGAAGAATGTACTGAAGAAGTCTCCTATCACACTGTTTTTCCTGTTGGAAACTTCTTACTGAGTTGCCCTCCACTATGTGTAAGTACAAAAAGGTAGAAGATTTCAGGTAAAAGGCCTACCTTTATCCATGTGTATCTTTCTGTTTCTTTGCTAACACAGCTCATGGTTTCTTTATTTTGGCAACGATATGGTTTTGAAGAGGAAGCTTAATACATTTTGTAGTTCCTATAAGGAGGACAGAGCTAAGAATCAGCCAATATCTAGTTGAAATGAAGCTAGGATTGTTATACAGTTACAGTTTAAGGATAAAAATGAGACAAAATTTGCAAAGAGAGGACATATCATTTCTTAGGCATTCTTATTGCCTGATGGAAAAATACACAAGCTTTTAATTCATTGGGTCTTTGATTCTAAAACAGAACCAGAGGGCTTCAAGCTAAGCAGAGTTTGGAAACTGCTCTGAATTTAACTTAATTATGTTAGTTGATTAGACAATTTCAAAGAAAAAAACCCAAGAGTTTGTATCTGAGCAGAGCAGGATACTTAATCAGAATAGAAGTAATAACATCTGTAGTCCCTGTGGTTTGTAGAGACAGAAAGACAGGTAATTATAGCACAAAAGCTAGTGACTAGCTGAAATGAGATTTGAGGAAAATTACTATGTGTCAGATCATTGTGTCCCTCCTGATACAATTATTTTTGACATCCAGTACAGTTATGATTGTGTTTCTAGGCATATTTTTGAAGATCATTTGTAAGTCCTTCATAAACAGGACTGAGAAATTATATACAGAGATCTTGTTTTCTGAGAAAAGATCTAGAGGTAACATGGTGTTTCTTCACTGTATCGGTTGCCTTGCCCAATTTTATGGGAGTGCACAGCAGCGGCTTGCATTCACCCATATAGTTTTCATGAGTACCAGTGATGCAATGGATGAAGTATTTCTTATTTTGGGATTCACTGCTTGTTCATCTAAGGTATTTGAGGCCTTATTTCATCATTAACGGTTTGGATCATGTTGCTTTTTGACAAACCAGTTCTGTAGGAAACATGTCCCTATGCATCTCAAGTAGCATCAAAGAGCTAGGTAAAGAGATAGGTAAATAAGCAGTCTTCCCAGCTGCAAGTTCATATCACAACTAAAAAACAAGTCTTTCATGTTATTTTAGTGAGTTCTGGCTGTTTCATGTACATATGGGTAGCACATAGTCAGAAATACGGGCAGAATCTGCATTTTACAAGGTTTCCTGTAAACAGGAAAGCTAATAAAGCCCAATTTCCTAAGATTTTGTGCACTGTGGTTAGAATTTCTGCTGTTTAGTAAGATGGAAGTGCATACTGAGTCTTTTCACCACTTTTGCAGAAGTAGAAAATGGAGTACAATCAAACACTAGCTATTTTTTACATTGCTGTATCATGAAGGCATCCTATTCAGGGCCTTCCACTGTGCTGTGCTACACATGCTGGGAGAAAACACAAACCCTTTTCTTACCTTGAGAGTTTGCAGATGAAGCAGAAAGTGGCAAATACTTAGGGCACAGATAAATGGAGAAAGTAGAAATAAAACGACATTGGTCTGCAGATAAAAACAAAGTAGATGGAAGACATGGATGGACACATGTGTGAAGTTTCATGGGTCTTATGATGAAAGAAAGTAAAGAGATCAATGAAGCTATGTGAATATTTACAGACAGTTCCTCCTGAGAGGCTCTGTCATGACCTAGGACATGAGAAATCCCAAAGGTGTTTTGTTTTCAAATGTATGAAACAGTTTTGTTTCGCTGCCCATCAGAGAACAGGCAGGTGGAATGTGTTAGCTATGGAGATACTAGGCTCTCTGTTGATATTTGAAAAGAATATAATTACAAGCTCCAGGGAGTCTAAGTGACAGATACTCAGATTTATGTATTTATGTGGATACTACAGAAATTCAGAAATGGCAAAGCGATTTCGAAATCTTATAGAAGAACAAGCACAAAAAGCAAAAGAACAACAACTGATATAGAAAGAGCACCAGACATGCATTGCCTTATAATGTTTAAATTCTTCTCAGCACCCTGCATGCCACTTAATACTTTTTTGCCACTTAATACTTTTTTGCGCTATTATCAACAATCTCTTTGTGTATTAAACGTTTCAGTGCTCCATTAAGACTACAGAGGCTGGTGAAGCTTGGGTTTTATCAAAGAGTGGCAATGATATGTGGAATGAAGGAGAATGTAGTAATTATTTATAATCTCACTTTAGCATCACATTACCCTATTTTTTGCTATTTCTTCAGCACAGAGAGCACTTGTCTTTGGTTGCGTGCACAACACCAATAGGACTGCAGCGAGTCCCTGTATTGCAGTGATGTGCTGCGCTTCGATACTCATGCTCCAGCCAGGAGAAGAAAGCCTATAATATATATCCCTAAACTTCTCTCTCCTCAAATTGTTCAGGTATTGACATTCTTAAAGTAGAGAAACAATTCACATTTGATAGAATGAGGTCACTTCTGTTAAGACGTTTTCAGGCTGCTCAAATTTCCCAGAAAAAATGTGTAAACCATGGACTTTTAAAGCATTTTGCAAGTTTTTCCTCACAGCCCAGGGAGCTCCCTGATCCTTCAGTGTCACAAGTGCTTCAGAAAGGAGAAGCTATTGCAGGAAACCCACAAACTTCAGACTTTGTTTGAATTTGGCAAAGACCTTTTATATGCAATTGTTTCCACTCTAACACTTTTGTGAAAAGGCAAACTAGTATATACATCAAAGACTCGTACTTGCATGCATATCATTATCAGAAATCTTTGTGCAGTCATCTAGAAAATCCAGGTGAGTGTTTTGAATGCTTCCACTGAGCAGCAAAAACTATGCTGTGTTGGAATAAGGAAGCAACAGCATATTATTTAGACTGAATGTTTAAAGCAGTAGTTGCATCAAATAATTTTCAAGTAGTCCCTGGGTTGAAAAATATTGTCACAAGCCGCTCACTGAGTAACAAATAAAATATGAAAATCAGTCTGCATAATTTAGGAATAAGAAAAGGACCTAGCTCATTAAGTGCTTCACTGTCAATGACTTGTTCACTCCTTGTTCTTCTATAAGCTGTTTACTCAGTAAATAAGCAGTCCTGCTCTCCTGCAAAGAGATGTAAGTTTTTCACACGGGGTAGGTAATGAAGCGGGGTGGTCACCAGAGGAAGTAGTTTTGCTCTCTCCACTGCTTTCTCCAGTCCAAACCCTATGTCTGTTGCACTCCTTTCTTATTTCGTCAACTGCTGGCACTTGTCTTATGTCAGGGTCCTGAGTGCATCCCCTCTTCTCTGGGGGTTTGGCTGCGGGGGCTCAGGGCCATGAGAGCAGAGTCGGTGGTCATGCGGAGATCTCCTCCAGAGAAATCTGGAGGGGGACACCAATGAGGGCTGACCCTTGGCTGGGAGTCTCTTGTCCTGCTGGCCATGTTATGGAGGTTGGCTCCTGGTGGAGAGGACAACAGGGAATGGATTTGCTCTTTTTGGTAGCAGCTGAAAACTAATCACAGCATACTGCATTTACAAAAGGAGGAATGCAAAAGTCATTCCACCCAAATCATCTACCTGTAGTAGTGCCTGTAGGCACATCAATTTTAAATCCTTCTGTGTCAGATGCTACCCCAGCACAGTCTCTGCTTCAGACTACCTTAACCATTTCTGAAATTGGTTAGCTATAAAATAATTGCATTTCATCGTACAGAGCAAAGTTGTGATTAAACTACCTTTGGGACTGTAGCATCTTAGAAGGCTCACCAGTCATTCTGCAGTATGAGATAATGGTTTCATTTTGAATTCCCACATAAAGTCTCCCCCGCAAAATCATCTTTGCACATGTATGTGAATGGGGTTGGAGGGAGAGAATATGTTGTGGATTTGTGACTGGTTTGACAGGTACCTAGTCAGCTGTGACAAGGTAGCTGAACGAGCAGTTAGCACAACAGGTAATCTTAATATTCACTTGGAGGGGAAAAAAAGCAAAGAAAAAATGAAAACCCAAATGGAGAATTTCTGCAGTAGGTAAAATCAAGTGGTTGAGTACAAATGAGGGGTAAACAAATTTTTAAATGCAAATAACAGTGAACTTGTTTGGGGCTGGAGTAGCTATCTTCATATGCTAAGAAATATAAAAGCCACTTAAAAGACAAGATATAAAAAAGAAAAAAAAAGGCCTGAAAAAAACATAAGTTTGTTCCTTTTGAGGAAAAAAAGGACATAATTAATTACTTCCTCATGAATCCCATAGCCTGTATTTCCTCTCTGGATCCAGTATCTGCAGCTGCTATTTCACCACTGGTAGACAGGTTTGTGATATACTCTGAGCAGACTGACAGTGGCAGGTTAGCATTGCAGCCCAACGTTCATCTCGTGACTGATGTGACATCTAGTATGTGATCTGGTGGGATATTGTCCTTTTCTCACTCCTTGGGAAAGAGGCTTCCTAGGAGGTCTGGAGATGGCTCCTGTCACTGTGATGAAGTTGAAGTCTTTGTGTGTAAGACTGATCTGGGTGTTATTCTAATGTTTTTAATCAGTAGATACCACACTGGCTTTTGTGAGCAAGGCTGGCAACGTGATGCCTATAGTTCACTAAAAAGAGCTGGAAACAAAACCTAATCACAGGAATCTACGCATCTAATTGGGGTACATGAGATACACAGGCCTAACAGTTAGACAAGTAGATTTTACCTGTTCCAGTGATTTGAACAGTGCTAGGGCATGGGCACAGACTCCACATGTCGATTGTAGCATGAAATTGTCAGAGCAGCCCCTGGCAGTGTTCTGGCTGAACAAACCAGAATTATTTCAGACAATTACCAGACAATTCCTGAGACTTGGAACAGGTCAGGGTTGATTTCAGAAAGCTCAGCTGGGTGTTGTTTTTGGATGTTTAGCTGTATGGATGGGGACAGAACGCATCAGTTGGCCTTAGGGTCAGGGAATATGCCCCAACATTGTTTAGTTTACCAGTACAGCTGCGGCCCAGTTGTCCAGATCACAAAGTGATGTTTCACCCTTTGTATTATTACTTCTAGCCCTTGGAGTAATCCTTATGAAAGTCACACATGGCAGGTGTGACACACAACCCACAAAGTATCACAGGGTTGCAGGTGGGACCACCTTAAAGTTATGCTGGAGACCTCTCCTTAGGCCACTGAGTCTTGTAGGCCATCGAGTTTTGCTTCAGTGGACACTCTAGGTGTCAATTTTCAGATGAACTGGATCACCCTTTAAGCTGCACTCACTAAATTATACCAGTTTATACTGACCAGATACCCATTGACTGGTCGGAACTGAGTTCACATATGGACTTCTCCATGTAGACACACAGAATTACATATCTTCATCTGAAGATAAATCCCATCCTCTGTGGCTGAAAATATACTGCAACTGGAGCAGGTAATTGCACTGCACCTTGGGAGCACTCAGAATGCTTTATAGGACTATCAAATCCTCTTCTAGGATGCAGTTTGCTACTAGTGTGCAACCCTCACTTCTGGATGAAATTGAATCAGGACATGAAGCTAAGAAAAGGTGTTTCTACTTCTGATCTGATGATGTTTCCCTTGTGGACAAAATTTTTTACAGTGAGGGAGGTGAAACACTGGCACAGGTTGCTCAGAGAGGTGGTAGATTCTCCATCCCTGGAAACATTCAAGGTCAGGTTGGATGGGGCTCTGAGAAACCTGACCTAGTTAAAGAAGTCCTGGCTTATTGCAGGGGAGTTGGACTAGATGACCTTCAAAGGTCCCTTCCCACCCAAACTGTTCTATGATTCTATGGGAATTTTTCACCATCTCTTCTCATGGGTATTATTTGCTACTGATAATGAGCACAGAGTTAGTCTTAATTCATTCTGTGAACCTAAACGCCTCAAGTGGTCTTGGAAACAACAATTTTCTAGTTCCATTATGCCAACCTCACTTGCATAAGTATTTTGGTCAAAACTTCCCCACTCTTCATTACAAAATCCCAACCTAAATTTGTATGGAGTATTTTCATAAAAATGCCAACAGATTGGATTAATATATAAGCACATTTATCTTAATGACCATCAATATTCATTGAACTCAGTGTTAAGTATCACCTGAGGAAAAGGCAAGGTCATTATTTATTTAGTGTCTCAATCAGTCTTCATATTCTTGGATGGGAGTGAGTCAATGTTTCCTATGTCATCTCAGACATTCACTGTTACAATTACTCAGCTAATCCCAACCAATGACACAGGTTGCTAGTAAAATTTTCATTTTTGAATTAATACTTGAAAGGAGCAATTGCATTAGTGGCCTCAGGGGTAGAAAGATGGAAAAATTGAGAAGAGAAAGAAGAACTCTTATTCACTGAGCTAAAGTCGGTATATACTTATTTGCCTATGTGCTTCCCTGATTAACAGATCTCAAAATACCGGTTTTGCTGGCCTCCAGGAACAGAAACTCACTGGGTCAAAAACCTGGCTTAATTTAAAATATAATTTAAGTACATATAAATTTTATCTCTATATGTATGAATTTGTGTACTGAATTTTGTAATTGTGTTGTACAATAATTAATTTGAAGTTGTAGAGAAAGAGTTGAAGGAACTGGAGTTGAAATGGGACAGGCCTGAGGTCTACTTCTGATCTGATGATGTTTATAGAGCCATAGAATATCTTAAGTCGGAAGGGACCCATAAGAATCATCAGGTCCAACTCCCTGCTCCTTGCAGGACAATCTGTGTATTTTTGTGAATGCCTTCATTTCCCTGTTTCTCTTTTTTCTACCCTTGGCCATCATATCTAACTGGGAGGTTAATTTGCAATTCATCTCACCTATCTTGCTGCCTATAATGTTGACATTTATATTTGAGCTAACCCCTCAGGCTTCCTTTCTAATCAATGAAGAAAGATGGGTTCTTTTAGTCTGCATTTCATTTGAGCTATTTTAGACGTCAGCTAAAGCTGATGAGATAAATTCTCTCTTAAATATGCTATTTCTCTCTGTTGACTATGAAGGAATCCTGGGGTGACTGTTGTGGGTGGAAGTGTCTATGTTTAATAGAATAAAATGAATGCCTTTGGAGCCACAGAACTCATCTCTCTGGACTTGTGGCTGAACCCTCACAGCAGACACTGCACAGCATAGAGCAAAAGAAAAAGGGCTGTCCCTGGCAAAGGACAAAACTAGAGCAGTATGAGGGACAGCTTAATTTCATTTAAGCCACGTGCAAGGGACAGGAAAGGGAGAGACATATCTATTTTTTGGAGGACCGCTTTAAACGAACGGTGGTGTGGAAAATGATGACATCAGAGGAACTGATTTCAGAAATGTTGAATCAGACCATACAACTGCACGGGGCAAAGCTATCTGAGTAACAAACCAAGGTCTAGTCACATGAAACATTCTTGCTGCCTTTGCTGAAATCTTCCCAATTTAGGATCTGTTGTAAATCATCCACATTTGTTCTTGTGTGAGATGATTCGTATTCAAACACATTTGGTTGAGGTGATGTCACCTGTGCAGCTTTTACTGTGAAAATGGGTTTCTTTGTGTTGGTTGTGTTGACCCAAAGTCAGTCACTGATGTACAAAGTTAACGGAGTTGGGCAATAATTGGTAGTCCTCTGTCACCAGCGTGAGAAGTAAAATTGAGGAGGGATCACCCTCAGTAAGGCATTGGATGTGATGCACATCAGTCCTTACCTAGCAGCTAAAGGAGGAGATCGCTCTAAGCACAAGCATCTGAAATTTGCTGGAAACCATATTGACTTGAGAGTGGTTTTGAGCACAGGTTCTTCTGTGTTCTGCCATCAGCCTTAGTCCCAGTAGTCTCATTTCTGCAGCAGTGCTTTTAAAGATGCTGTGCATGAAGAAAAAAACTAAGTGCGAGTGGAATAAATTCAGATCAGATCTATTTTTTATGTATCAAGACTTCCTAAAAAGCTGTGCGCTGCAGCACATGCAACGAAACAAAAGAACTAGACCACAAGATGCTGTAGGTGATATAGTTCAGCCTGGGCTTCTTCTCTCCTTCCCCATGTCTCTTGTTTCCTCTCAAGTACAATTTAGAGGGTAGATTGATAGCACAGCTAGCTGGAGGATTTGATTCTAGACACATAAAAGGATTTAGGTGGCTGTATGTGGTGTTAGCATCTATATCCCCAGGCTGCTTGTCCCGCCAGTGCTCCACGGGCAGTAAGAAGATAGGGGAGTCAGTCAAAATAGTTAAAAAGCCGGGGAAGGGGCATGTGTTCTGTCTTCCTTAAGTTATTCCTTCTCTTTTCCTAGGAGAATTAAATTAAGCTACATTATTAAGATAGTTTTGGTAATGTAAAATTACATCACTAAATGTACAACATACAAAAAATCAGATTAAAGATTAAAACACTCCAAACAGAGGGGGACACAAAAGTGCTTCGGCACCCGTAGATCTGAGTGAGAAACTCAGTTGCATCTCATCTTCCCTATTAAGGCAGCATCAAAACACTGTCTTTCCATTTAAGTCCAAATTTCTCATTAAAAAAAAGAACTCTGGAGTCATAGACCAGATATGAGATACAGCCGGTCCAGGTCCCCTTCCACTTCATACCTATTCAGCTCAGCCAAATTTGATGTAACAATAAAGGTGAGGATGGAAGTGTAAGAACAGGGTGGTTACGTCACTCATCAAAGATGGGAATTAGCCAGGTTTGTATTTCCCTCCCCAGTGATTTCAAGTATGTTGCACAAATATTTTTATTTATAAGGTTTTATTTTCTCCGCATAGAATGAGCCACCTGACACCACAGGTGTCTTGTGACTCAGACTGTCAGAATAGAATGCGTTCATAAATTCAGGATTTTTATGCACTAATTTCCCTGCTCTGGTTTTTAATGCAACACGGTTCTGGTTATGCCTGGTCTGGTAACCAGAAAGGCCTTGGAAAAGAGGGGAGAAAGGCTAAAGGTTCCTTTTAAGTATGAGAGAGGTTCCTTCCTATTCATGAGGGGAACTCTACTTACATGGTATTTGTTATGAGGCAAAGGGAGATGTTTCTATAGTATTGGGGAAGGAAGGGGATAACTCCTTTTAAAAAGTATGGGATATAAACCATCCCATTCTAAATAATGGACATGAATGCAATTCAGTAAAACATAAGGTCTGGGAGACTCCAGGGGTCTATTACTAATTTTACCATTAGCTGGCAATAACACCACTTTCACTGCTCTAATTTTTTCTCATTTTAAAATGAGTATTATGAAACTTTCTGCGTGGGGACTGCTTAATTAACTGACATTTGTAGAGCAATTTCAGATCCTTGGAGGAAAAGGGCTGGAGGAGAGCTAAGCCTTATGGCAACAAATAGGTTGCAAAGCTCAAACTGGTTTCCAAAACCTGTGCGATCCCTGTCGTATGTTTATCTCCCTCCTGCCCTTTAATGCTACCTATAGTAAAATAGACAAAAGATGCAAATAAAGCTGGAGAGGTTGTAGAGTGTTGGGTGAGGGAGAGAAATAAAAAGTTATTCTCACAATATAGGTGAGGGGACCTATTCTCACAATAGGTCAAGGAGCTACGTTTAGACGAAGGAAAAATCAGTTAATGAAGGCAGAAAAGGAAATAAGCAGGTTAAAACTGAATTTAACATAGCCTTGTGTGTGCCTATGCTCTGTACTTTACCAAGCAACCAATATATGTATATAGCTACCAACCTACATACAGATTCCTAAGCATGAGGAACAGGATAGGGGGAAGGAAGCTTAAAACTGACTCACTATTTCTCCAGGATCGTGGGCCTTTCTATTTTATCACAAGTGGAACCTTCTGAAAAGAGAAAGGCAAAAGCAAGTTGAACTGTTTCCACCAGTCTGTGAATCACTGGTTCACTCTTCCCACATAACAGAGATGTTCCAGGTCTTTTTTGATAACAGCAAGTGGAAGAGGCTGGAGCGATGGTGAAGGTGGGGAGTACACCACCTTGACAAGAAATTTCCTAAATGGCTGCTCTGATGGATAGTCAAGGAAGCAGGAGAACTGTGCCAGAAAGCAGGGGAGAGAGAGCTTTTTCTGTAGTCCTGCATAAAGTGGGATCAAATTCTGAGAAACTTTTTCTCCATTCATAAGCTGCCAAAGGCATCCCAAAGCAGTAAAGAGCAGCACTCTGGGCAATACCTGGAAAACTATTCCCAGCTCTAGCAGCAGCCTCCTTCCTTCTGAGAACTTTAGGAAGATCTGCACTGCCAATGGACCCCGTTTTTTCCCTGGAGCTGCCATACCTACACCAGGCAGCACTGCAACATGCAGGAGTTGAGAAAATTTAGTGTCAGCATCCTTCCCATCCTCAAAATCTGCTCATAGGGAAGGCAGCTCTGATGGACTGCTCTCCTTAAAAAGCCTTCTCTAACCTTGTTGTGGGGGAAAATAGGCAAAACTGGACAAGCAGAAAAGTTGAAATTGACTGGGAAGGTGTGAACCATGGTTTCCTCCTGCCGCAGGAACAACTGTTGTTGCTCAGTGCTGCAGAGTAATCCTTTTCCTCCCACTCTCTGGGAAGACGGGCTCAGGAACAGAGAACATGCTTTGCATCTCAGCCGGGGATGAAGAAACCAGGGGGAGCAATAATAAATCTGTATCCCCTCAGCACTGCGACTTCTTCTCTCTGTTCATCAAGTACGTTGTCTGTCGTACTAGTTAAGATGCTGTTTATCTGCCTTTTGAGGTTAAACACAGTCTCAGGGGATGCAGGACATGTATTCTTTGCCCCTCTAATCTTCAGTGGACCCACTGTTTTACGGGTTAATAATTACAGCAGCCCTTTCTTGGCTCCATGGCAGTGCAGACTACTGTGATACCTTGCTCATAGTTCCCAGCACCCTTTTCTCCTCCAGCTGTGAAATCCCGGTCTCTTTCTCACACAGGCTTTTTGCTTTGGTCTACCTTTACCCCAGTCTCTCAGACTCTCTTTGTACTCCTGTATTGCAGCTTCTCTCTGCATCGCCATCTTCCTGCTCAGGTTCTGTTCTCCCTGTAAAACCCCAGACATTTCTCCTGACAGAACATCATGGCATTGACTTGTTCATACTGTTATTTTTCCTGTTCTCATATTTCCATTTCTTTCTGTATTATTTGGCTCAGAAGTTCCTAGCAGCAAAGACTATCTGTTCATATGTGCTTACTATGGCAGGGCTTTATCCTCTTTCATCTCTTCACATTTTTGTGATAAAAGTCATTCATTCTTCAGTGAGGTGTTTGGGCAAGGTAGTATTGAAGCCCACAGTAACAAGAACTATCTTGTATACATGGAAACTTTCAGGACCAGATTACAGAGTTGGGATCAAATTTCTTTTTTTTCCAAATCGCCTTCATCTAGTTTAAATGCAGCACGTTCACATGACACTCTTAATCCCAGAAGTGTTTGTAGCATTAATGCACAGGGCTGTCTGTTATGCCACCGTATCTCTGAAACTCCTACTGATATCAACCGAGTTAAAATCTAACAAAACTAGATCAAGGACTGTACGTGCAAAAATACTTTACCACAACTTTGCAGTTGGATATTTACAGTTCTCTGGAAACCTCATCCTAATACTTGGCAACAGTCAAAAAAGCAAATAAAATGTTAGGATGCATTAGAAAAGGAATGAAGAAAGAATCAGAACATATCATTATGCCACTGTATAAATCTATGGCTTGCCCACATCCTGAATACCAATGAGCCCATCTTGAAAAGGAGCTGTTTAGACCTTCAAACAGTAGAAAGATGGGGAAATGAGGATGCCTAGAAACACCAAAAAAAATGTTATGCAAGGAGAATGAAAAAGAGTGAAGATGTGTCAGCTTGAAGAAGAAACAGAAGAAAATGTGACAAAGGAGTCTGCAATCATGAGTGCTGTGGAGAAGCTGAGTTGAAAAAAAATACTTAATTTTTTTTATTTCAGAAAATGAAGGAAAGCCTAATAATGTAACAGTGAGCACTCTTTCAACTGATGCTTTATAAAACCATGTGTCTTATTGTTGGAAAATGATTGGGATGCCAAAAAATGGGTTTACACAGGTTAAAAAAGGTTGGGTGTGTTTATAGGAGAAAAATCTAGCGAGGATGGAGGGCCACTGAAATGTGGTAATAGGAGTGCTCTTTCCAAATCAGAAAGTCCCTAAAAAATCAGGTAGCTGGAAGCTGGGAGTGCAGGATCAACTACTCTCCCTCTATTATTTTACGTGTTCACTAAGCATCTGCTGTTGAGCATTAGGAGAAACACAGGATTGTTCTAGATGCACTCTGGTGTTACCAAATGTTGCTGTGTTTATGTTCCCATGGCCTTATTTTCCCAACCATGAAGAGAAAGTTGTATTCAAAGAAGCAAAAAAGAGATTGACAGTTTCCCAACTAAAATAGAGGCAGCTGAAAAATAGGTCTCAAGTCTTCCACTTTAATATTTAAAATTTAAAGCTATAGCCAAGTAAATGTGTTTGTGGGGTCTGTGGTTTAAAGTATATAGTATTTCAATGTTTCAATATTAATATGTAATTTTTCATGCTAGGAGGAAAGAAGCCCAGAATACTTAACAGAATTTTGAATACCTAATAGATATGTCTCTTACATCTTCATCTTTCTATACACCCATCCATAGACAGATTTATCTTCTGCCTTTCTCCTCCTCCCCCCAGCCCATACCACACAGACTGAAAGGATTCATTTGAGAGGGCTCAGTCAGGTGCCACACTCAAACCCGTCTATATCACTAGGCAGAGAGAATACTCTACAGCTGGGAGGAAGGGAAAGACTAAATTACTTCATGGATGAGATGAATGCAACAAGAGAAGACTGGATTCTGGTGGAACATATTTTGCTCCAAGATTAAAGCTCTTCCAGAGCAGCTGTTCCGTCCTTACACAACTCTCAGCATTGGTGATGTCTGAGTGATTTCTGACAGAGCACTGAGACCAACATAGAATCCTAGAATGTGTTGGGTTGGAAGGGACCTTTAAAGGTTATCTAGTCCAACCCCCTGGCAGTAAGCAGGGACATCTTTAACTAGATCACATTGCTCAGAGCCTCATCAAGCCCGGCCTTCAATGTCTGCCTTGTGAAGATTGTTCACTCATTCATCCTTCACCAGGGAGAAAACTGTGTATGCAACGTCATGTTTTGCTAGGAAGGAATTGGCTTGGGGTTTTCTTTAGGTGCAGAAGACTTGTTTTAGGTGACCTCACATGGCATCTGCAATGAAGTCGGGCATCTATGATGGCATCTGTATTCAGAGGAGCAATGAACAATCCACATCACCTGCTCAGCAGAGCTCTCAGACCCAAGCACCTGCACCAGATAGATAATGATCTTCTTTTGGACACTTTCAAAGACTTCCCTCATCCCTCCCTTAATTCTCTGCAGAAATTGAGCACATACTTTAGTGGGACTAGTTGACAAAGAAATGCAAATGTATATGCAAAGTATCTGAATGAGTTTGGTGAACTAGATGCCACATTCTGTCCCCAGCACAGAGATGGGTGTTCAGTTTAGGTCCTGTATCTAGCTTAAGGCTTAAGGCTTTGTGCTGCTGCTTCTTTCCACATTTCACATCTTTCAGATGCGATATGCAGGTGATAATGGGAAAATCCCTTGCCTTTGACTGTAATCGGGAAATAGAAAAGCTTGGAGCCAAGGGGGAGGGAGAAGAGTGGGAGATCTGACATAGATGTAGTAAAGGGAGTGGGTGGTGTTTGATTTTCTTTTCTTAGAGTCTTTTTTTTAAAAGGTAAGACACCAGCTAAGCTGCTAAAATTAAATTCTGAGGGGTACTCTGAATTTCAGGATCTTCATTAGTGCATTGCTTTGGATCCAAAACAGGCTGTGGATGTGGGTGTTTCTTTCCTATTTTGAATAAGCAAATTCCTCAGGGCCTTCCCTGTTCTGCTTTTGAAAAATATGTGATCATTTCTTAGCTGTACAAAACTCACCAGAATTTACCAACTTCAGAGCCTTGCAGTCCCCCAGGAAGTTTAGGCTATTATTTTCCTACAGATTTTGGTCTGGGACCACTGCATGTTAAAGCGCTTGTTTGTGATGCTGCCATTTGGGAGATACTCAACCTGCTGATAGCAGGTGTCAGCAGGAGACTTGTGATTTCTTCTATCCACTGACAGCAGAGTCAGAAAGGGTCTGGTAACTCTGGATAGCGGGTGTCTGAATCAGTGTCTTGAACTACAACACCCTAACAACTGTGATAAGGACAAGTTTGTCTATAACAGGTGGTCTGAGGATGGACCTAACCAGGGTCATGTCAATATAACTAGAAGCCGTTGTGATTAGTTTGGGCCTCTGGGCTGGTACTCAGATGAGAAAATAAGCATTAGCCCATAATTCTGCTCTTTCTGTAGTGCTAAACAGCTCACTCCTTCCCAATGGAGAGAAGATGGGATGCTCCTAGAGGGGAAGGCTGATTGTGTTGTCTGCTTTCCATGCAGCTTCTGCCTCTGAATTACTTCAGTAGCTGGCTGTAGAATGTATGAGACAAGATTGTTTATGCACACTGGGTAGTGAAAAGAGCCTGGTCAGCCTGCTTGGTTTCACTGATGAAAATAAGTACGGATGTCACTCCTCTGTGACAAACAATGTGCTACTATGACAATAGCCATCCCTCTGTTCCATTCTTTGAGGTGCTGCCTTGTCACCAAAACATGGTTGGAAAATGTTCATTACTGTCGCATATGCAAGTCAGTGCATAGATGATCAGATGCCTTCTGATTTCTGTCTTTGAAAGGGGATGACTTTTATTATCAAGCCAGTAAACCACGATGGGCTCATAGAATTCTGTTGCTGGAGCATGTTGCTGAAATCCTGCACAGTTCACGGGTTGGTGGCACGACAATTTATTGTGTCGACAGAGCTGCTGTTCATGCTTATTAAGTCTGTATGCTGAGTACCTTCATCAATGGATAGGGGCAGCTATCGTTAACATGCCGTGGTCTGTTTACAAGAGTAAATCACTTGATTAGATTACATCTTTTATTTCTGTGAGCAAAAGCGATGGCCCACGGAACAGAACAATGGCCTTAACCCTTTCGGCTTGAAAATATACCCACATTTGAATAATAGGAGTGAAAAAAACTTATTTTCTTTTAATTCTGTGTTCAGTAACTGAAAAATTAAAAAAACCCTCACACACCTGCAGTTGGACTGGGTGCCTCATGATCTCTGTCTAGCAATCTGGGGGGATAGATACACCACAGGATCTGCGCCTCCTCTGACATTAGCCCTTGGACTCTCTTGAGAAGAACAACCTGAGCATTTCGCAAGGTGCTCTGGTACCAGAGGGCTGCAGGAAACATGCACATGAAGCCGTTTTCCTTCTGGTTCTGCAAGCCCAGCCTTCTGCCTGGTTTCAGCGTAGTTATTTACTGCCTCACCAGGCACAGAGAATGCTTTGTGACTGAAACAATTACCATGGGAATGCCAACATAGCCTTAGCTGTGTTCCAACAAGCTATAGGACAGGGAGATCTACAGGGCATGAAAAATTTACTTAAAGGGGGAACACTATTTTCCTCACATATCTTTGGCCTCCTTCCATTTGCTACTATGAATTCTTGGTGATTTTGATACAACTGCTGTCAGCAATGTGATGACATGACCACTCTCTCGAGCCTATTTGCCCTTCCTCGGGACTCTATGGTGAGAAGGGAAGATGCCTTTTCTCTCTCTGCCCTTGGCATCCTCATGGGTAAAAAGGAAGGGTAAAAAGGCTGGTCCATACACCCCTTCACTGTGTTACTATCCCTCCTTCTTCTTCCATTTCTTTTTATGTCTTGACCCTGACCCACTTTTAGGATGGGTAGTAGATATCTCCCTTTGAGGAAACCTCTCTGGACTGACATGCTTTACGAGCAGAGCCCTCCTGATTGCATTTCTCACAGGGTAACCATCCTGAAGGAGTTGCGTAATCCTCCCTTGCACTGTCCTGCTGATGAGCTGCAAACTGACACTATGTAAAAATAGTTGAAGCTTGGCCTCCTTTCTTCTTTTGAGACTGTTTTAGAGAGTTTCTCCTTTCTTCAGAGCTTCACTTAACAGATTTGGTTATTTGCATGTGGTGCAACTACCTTTAAATTCTGCTTTATTCATCTCTCTCTTTTTTATTCCTTTGCATGCCTCTAGTGTTATCTCTGGGATTTACTGTTTTTCAGTGTATAGAAAAGCCTGTGTGGCCTATGAAGAGGAAAGGAGTCTTCATTCATTCACTAATTCAAAATCAGCTACCAGTTGCTGCAGTTTTTTCTTTTTTTGTAAAAACCTAAGAGCTTTGTAGAGGACCAGGTCAGGAAAGGAGGATTTAGCTTAATGACAGCCTTAAATGTACCTTAAATCCTGTTCAGAATTGTGATGGAGTCAAAGCACTGGCACAGGTTGCCCAGGGAAGTTGTGGATGCCCCATCCCTGGAGGTGTTCAAGGCCAGGCTGGATGGGGCTTTGAGCAACCTGGTCTGGTGGGAGGTGTCCCTGCCCAGGGCAGGGAGATTGGAACTAGGTGATCTTTAAGGTGACCTTTTCTCTGTGGTCCAGACTTCTTGGAGTGAGTATTCAGAAAGAATATCAAAAATACTCTGAAAACCGATCAGTTTCTGGCAGAAAATCTGGTTGGCCATGACTGATAATAATGAAAATCTGAATCACATTATAATTTCATATCACAAATTTCATTCATACAATCTGAGTAAGCAGACCTTTTTTCATTCGTTTTGCATACTCACACTTTTTAGAATGACAAAGACCATGGAAGCCTCTGGATAAGTAGACATCCAACTAATTAAATCTGTGACTGAGATCAGAAATGCATTTGTGAAAGCTTCTGTACAAAGGCAGAGGATGAGAGAGTCCTTGCGCTGATGTGAAATCAGCCTTCAAGTAAATGGATAAGCTAAAGAAGTACGTGGATAATAGGTAAATTGCAACTTTTACTTCTTACAAATTGTGATTTGGAAGAGACACCATTGACTCAGATAAACGGTTGAGCTACGGTAGTCTAACAAATTCCCTTGCATAAACTGAGTCGCAGTAATTTATTCCTCTGCTCATTGCAGAAGATACTAAATTGGCAGATTTGCCATTGGCTAGTCATGTGTATGGGGACAGTTAACACACCCAAAAAAGTCTGCTGATACCACCTGAGAGCAATGTTGAGATCATGTCTAGTGAGGAAGAAATGAGAAGTGAATGAACAAAAACTGATCAGCTGAAACTGGAAAAGAAAAGAATGAGAACATCCATCTGTTTTCCTAGAGGGCTTAATGTGACTCATTGGAACTCAAATGGAAAGTCTCTTTATCGTTACTTCCTGAGATACCAGGATGGTCTATGGTACCATCAGCCTTGTGTTGTTCTGGGATGCATTCTCACTAGACCAAATCAGGGAGACCGGTTTGTATCAGATCTCCCAAGCCTGAGATAGGCCACAATCCTCATTTGCAATGTGAGACTCATGTTCTTGTTTCTTCCTATTTTCCCTTTCCTTCCCTTACCTTTATTTCTTACCTTCTTTTCTTGCCAATTACTGACTGTGTTTTGTGGGAACTCATGACCCAAATGCAAACAGCGTGCAGAGGTTTACAGCATCAGGTATAAATTTGGTACTTCTCAGAGGGAATCAGACCTAACCTGTTGGTCAATGTTGTGCTGAAATGATCACTAAAATATGAGATTGCTTTTACACCATTGAAGATGGTGTGGTGTGGCTGTCCTCTGCACTGGAGTGGGATGTGGATAGAATATTTTATCCTTTCTTTACTTCTTTCTTCTTCTCCATGACTATTTATTATTCTGCCTTCAGTAAACCAGGATGACTCTGACCTCAAGTAAACACAAAGGCTTCAGCCTGTCTTAACTAACTTTTTCCTGATTTTTCCCCAAAGGGCAGTTTGGGTAATGCCATGTTAGTTAGAAGGGAGAAGCAGGACCGGTTTAAGAACCATACTTAATGTCTTACATTTCAAGCATCTTTCTTGTTTTTTCTCTGTCTTTAGTAAAGAAGGAGAGATTTTTAATGGCAAATATTTATTGATGGATTAAAAAAATTTGCTGTGCATAATCCAAGCCATTTATTTGATCAACAGTAATGTAGCAAAGATGGAAACTAGTATTTTGGATGGAAGTTTCAATTGTGCAGATCTTCAGATTCCTTCAACTGCAATTGTGCACTTCTGTCAAGTATATGGCAATACAAAAACACAGACATATTTGGGCTAACAGTTACATGAGTAGTTATCTATGTTTTATGCACTACTGAAATACTGTGTATGTGGTTAAGGGTACACTGTCCATGCAGAAATAACAGGCACATCTGCTGCTATTTGTCCTTAACCTTCCTGAAGGTCTTTAAATTTTCATTAATCTTTTCTGCATCTTTCAGTGGGAGGTATTTCTTCTCTAATCAACCATATGATCCTTCAAGTTGTCTCTTCAATCTTGAGAACAGAAAATGAGGGATTTATTTCCATACTAAAGGAAAATTTTGAGTGCTGTATCTCTGTGCTCCTTAAAGCAGTAGCCATGGGCATGTTACGAGAATACACACATGCCCATCCTCCCCGTCTTTTGTGATGATCTGAAGAATAAAGGGAGGTTTATTGATGGGAAAGCAGTTTGGAGGAAGAGATAGGAACAAGATTGATCTGATATGAATGGTACTACAGGAACTTTAGCAAAAGAGCAGGAACAGAAAGAATACAGAAATGAAAGAGAGAGCGAACTTCTTAAAGATCATATTTCACAGTTCTTTATTGTCATCTGCTCCCTGTTCTGTATGTATTGAGGAAGGAGAAATAGAAAAACTGCAAGTACAGCGATAAATACTTCTCTGTGGTGCAAATGACTTCATAAAAACTCAACTTCCACTTGTGTTTTATCATCCTTTCACCAGGCACCCGTGGTGTGCTATTTATAGCTGTGTAATTCACAGTAGCCTGTCAATTATCCTATAGGGCGTTTACTGACTGTTGGTTGGAGGGCGATGGAATATCCCAGCTGAATGGCAGCATTTGCTGTAACATAGCACACTTGCAAATGTGATTTCATTGCAGGCTGCCTACGGCTGGGATGGAAATGTTAAGATAAGAGGGTACCAACAGCTTTTCTGCCTTCCTGCTTTGTGCCAAAACACAGCTAAAATGAGTGGAGGAAAAAAATCTCAACTTTCTCTTAATCAATGTTTGTTTCAGTCCCATTTTTGCTATTCTTTTTTGCTGGGAATATAAAAATGTGAGACATAGCCAGGGTATAATGCTGAGGAGATATGAAGGTTTTCCACTTTTGGAGCATTACTGTCTCTGGTCTGGCCAGTTCAGAACATAAATAGATGATGGTATGTTTTCTTTTGCCCCTCTCGTAATTTTTAAAAAATCTGCCAACGTAAGGATTAGCAAGCTTCCCATGACATTCATGCAACACAGATTTAGACCTGAAAAGCGGAGAGGATCTTTTCATTATCTGACTTAATGTCTCCAATGGACCATTGACTACTACAGTTTTGCCCGTGTTGAGCTCCAAATCTTAGTATTAATTTTTGCCACGAAGAACCTTGAAGGAAGACATCCCTTCTTCATCTGGAGAATGGGAGTCTGGGAATCCACCATCAGCCAAGATCACATTCCCTGGCAGAAGGGTCATTGTAGATGTTCACACCCGATTTCTTACCTGCTTTTCATCTGGCATCGTATCAGCTAGCTTTCCCTTTCTTTGGAAGCATCAGTACTCACAGTACTCACAGCACACTGATTCCCATTGACCTGATCATCTGCATTTCACGATTCCTTATAAAATGTGGAAATCAAAACTATACCACAGCATTCTTGTCTTGGTTTTACCAATGACATATAAGCAATTAATGTTTCCTTCCTAGCCTTTCTTTTTGCTCCATGTTCATCCATCCAGAATGCCTAAATGCTTCTGAGACTCTAGTCTGTATGTCTGAGGCTTCTCAGGCCCTAGTCTGTAGATCTGCTGTGCAGCCCTTGCTCTTGGAGAAAACTTGTGACAGTAAAAAAAAAAAAAAGTAATCAAGATCCCTCTTTTTGCCTGCTCTTCAATGATGATTTAAAAATTTTCTTTTCTTCTCTTATTGAATTTATCAGCAGCATATTTATACTCCCTCAATGAATGTGTCATACCGATCTCATAAAAAAAAAAAGACAGCTAATCTCTTCATTTAATGATTTCACATTAACAGCTACTTTTTGAGATTGGGTTGTTGTCTAATCTATTTAAACTGGAATTTATTAATATTGTATAGTTCTAAGATTTTCATCAGATTGTTCTGTGCTAAGTCAAATGCCTTGCAGAAATCTAAGCACGTTATATCTCTACTGACTCTTTTATCAGCTGAACTTGTAGTGTCCTGAAGGATGTAATCAGGCTTATGTGACATGATTTATTTTTCAAGAGACGCCGTTGAGAGGCAGTACTTGTATCCCTGTTCCTTACTTCTCTCTAAGATAAATGAATGCTCAGTCAGGTTTTCCATTAATTTGTTGGGGGTTATAGAAGGTTTTTTGTTACTTGGGTTACCCCTGCTCACTTTCTGAATATTAGGATATTAATGTTTCTCCATCGTTCCAGACTGTGCCAGTACCAGGTATACTGAAAATAAACAGCAGCTGTCCAAAATGCCCTAAGACAACTTTTTTTTTTTACTTCTGGTGCAAGCTATTTGTGTTTGCTGAAAAATTTTCTTTCTTAGGGTTATGGTGTAATATCCTGCTAAGTTACTTATGGACTGGAAAATATTTTATCATGCTAAAGTGATAAGTGTAGATCACACTGCTTCTTTCAAATTACAGAATAGAATAAGTTTTTGAACATATCTGGCTTCTCTGCATCATTGAGTATTTTACCGCTTCCCTACTTTGGTTAGTGTTTCTTTTCTTTCTAATATATTTGAGTATTTTTTTAGCCCTGCAAGCCATTCTTTTTACCCAAAGATTTTTTTTTTTTCATTTTTCTGCATTTGGGAAACAACACAAACTGAGTATCATCCCTTTCCTTTGTATGTGTATGTGTCAAATAGACAGATAGAGAGCTTGCACTACCAATACTTCTATTTCTGTTTCTATTTCCATCTAACTCACTTGCAGTAATAAATTCAGCTGTTCCCTTTGCTGAGCTCTAAAACCAGTATTGGCCAGAATTTTTCAGAATTTGCTATCAATCAATTTTGGCTACCAGAAAACCTCTTTAAAGTGATTTTCTCCTGAATTTCATTTGCATTTTCTTCCTAGAGGTATACTTTCCAGCTGATAGGCAGTTTGCAGGCTATGGTAAGAGTATCCCATATTTTCTAGTCATACGGTTTGAGGGAGGCTCACTGTTGTGTTACTGGTTTCTTGCTGTTGGGCACCTTTTGTCTGGAATGTTGATTTGTATGTGCCACTGGTCTACTGCAACGTGAGGGAAAATGAATCTGCATGAACTCCTACCAAATGTGATGTTCCTACTCAGACCCAGAATTCTGATACTGGTACAGATGCTGCTGAAATATTTCCTCAACAGTCTTTGATACTTTTATTTAATTCACTCCTGAATGGGGTTTGGCTGTTTAAAATGTTTTGTTTTAAATGGATGCTGCCTCCCTGTCTGCTACAGTCAATTGTCAGCCAACCATCAGCCCTTCCTGCCTCTGAGATTCAGTCCTTTTTATTTGCCCTTCTCTCTTTTGGAGCATAAGATCCAGTATTTCATAGAAATAATGCTTTACCATGTTCTACAATTCATTGCTTTGCCTCCAGTATTTCCTGCTGTCATAAGTTTTCAAAACAAGGAAAACTCCAGAGCTACCAGCTGAATTTCCCCTGCTCCCTGACAAGATCCCAGAAGTATTCTATAAGCCTAGAGTTCCTCAAAATACCATGACCCCACCTTACATCAATTCCTCCTTTGTAACATAAAACCTCTCAGCAGGACAGACAGGGCCTCCTCCAGGTCACAGATAAAGGTGTTCAATGTCCAGGTCCCCAGCCAGACCCCTGTGATGCCTCACTTCTCACTGGCCTAGAGCTGGACCACAACTCAATAACCACTGCCCTCTGAGCCCAACATATTTTACCTGGTTGTCCGCCCATCCAGACTGTAATGTCTCAATACAAGAATGCTGTGGGCTGCAGTGTTGAAAGCCTTGCAAACTTAAGGCAAATGACATTCACTGCTTCTCCTTTGTCCACAAACCCAATCATTTTATCACAGAGGACACTCAGGTTTTCAAGCATGATTTACCTTTGGTAAATCTGTGCTGATGGTTCCTGATCACCTTCTCCTCCACTGTGTACTCAAAAAGGTGTTTGAAGAGGGCTTACTCTACGATTTGCCCAGGAACTGCATTCCTGCCCAAGAACCTAGATGACCTTTAAAGGTCCCTTACAACCTAACAGATTCTATGATTCTATGAACCTCCTGGGTGCTGCATTTCACCCGGAATTCACCTGTTCCTCTCCTTGATCTGCCGTGCTTTTCCCAACAACGCTTGATTTCTCCCTCCACCTTCAAATTTAATAGCTCAGTTAAATCAGATAAAAGCTTACCCAGATATTTTAGATTAGATATTTGGAGCTGTCTTCTTCCCACCTTTAATGCACTTGGCTGTACATCTCAAAGGAATATATTCACTGCTGGCTGTTATGAGGCTTTGCTACTCCAAAGCTAAATGTGTAAAAACAACTAGAGGTAATTGCAGGTGAAATCTAACTAGTAGCCAAGAAGTAAACTTAAAACAAAGAAATAAATAAAGAAACAAAGAAAAAAAAACCACACACACACACAAAAAGAGAGACAAATTCACTTCAAACAGAACAAAAACAGTAGCAAAACTATGTTCAGGGCACAGTAGAAACGTGGCACGTGGTCTATTCAGTAGCTTCCTTTTAAAATCTGCTTTTGTAAATGAATTATTCCCTTCAAACTTGTTTCCCTGCTTCTGCCTGTTTTAATTTTTTATTTATTTCCATGTCTTTCACAACATAATTTTTACCTGTAAAACCTTAGCTGATTTTTTAAATTTTTTTTAAACTTTATTTTACCTTAACTGAAGTTCTTCAGCTCCCAAAGCAGGCAAGTTTTATTAGTTCTTCTCTATGTTCCCTGCTTGAACCTGTTATAATTACATCCCAAACTACCTTTTTGGAAGACTTAGTCTTTCAGGGTTGCCTCTGTATCTGGTTGTATACAGCAGACAGAGCACTGCAAATACCTTCCAGATGGGCGACAGTAGATACTACAGCTTCTTTAAGTGAAAAACCTCACAGCCAGGCTGTAGACAGAACTTAGTTTCCATATCCAAACCTTGGAGGCAGATACTTGCCTTCTCTGGGTTTCTGTGCAAAGATTTCTGCATAAATGAAGGTAGACTTGATTACAGAAGCTGCTAGCCAGTGAGAGATTTTTTTAAGTTTAAAATAGATAAGTTAATAACTTTAGTTGCAAGAAGTTTCTAGAAGTGGCCCCTGAAAGCTGTTTTTTGTCAATAAAAGAAACTCTCCCCTTTTAAAGAGCGAAGACTAAAACGCAAATTTTAATTAATGAGAAAAAAGTTCGCACACAAGATGCAGGAAGCACCAAACCAATCACCTGAAAAGTAGAAAACAGTTTGTAAAGTGTAGTGAATTAAAAATTCTCTTGGGTCGTAATGTGATGAATATTTGATGTTGCTGTTAAATGCGAAATCTGGTAGTTGCCGGGAAGAGTTGCTATAGCTGCTGAGTTAAAAAGTATATGTAAGGATATGCTGAAGATTTAAGATTTGATCAAAACTACAATCAAATATTGGTTTCAAACTTTCATGCTTTCACTCTGTGATGCCTGAGCTGAAGTGAGAGCTCTTGAATATTTTTTCTGTCCTCTGTCCACCTCTTCTCTGATTCAGCTGAAATGTGCAGGTCTTTCTTCCTTTAAGTTTCATAAATATAGCTAGAGGTGCCCCTTTTATTCTGAGGATGCCTGTCCTATGAATTTAAATAACACACATTATAGGCAGACTGTCCAAAGATGCATTCACCTTGGACCACTCCCATCCCACAGAGGACTAGGCATCTGCTGTGGCTGAAATTGGATGGAAGTGATCCAGAACTTCAGGTTACCCAAACCAGAGGCATAGACAATTAGCAATAGCAATCCGGCTACTTTTGTTGCGTCAATGTGTATTGAGGCAATTTCACCAGAGGAACATCATGTCGGGACCTTTCCAGCTTTGCAATACTCCAAAATTTGATTTGATGGTGTGGTGGCTCTCCAGCTCCTCAGGCTTTATCTATTCCATATTTAGAGAGGCTGCCTTTGCACTCCTTCACACCAAGGCAAGACTCCTTTTATTTACAGCATCAGCCAAGCTGATAGGAGTTGCTGAGATATGAATAAATCTATCTATCTATCTAGCAGGGGAACAGATTTTGCCATATTAATTAAGTTATTAATTATTTGTAATACGGAGCAGTAGAAGCCTCGGTGTAACCAGGGTTGAAGCCTCCTCGTAGAATGCATTACATGGACATGCAAGGAGACACGGTCTGCCTTCTGAGAGATATAGAAGGCACATGCATATACACGTGTGGAGGAGGGGTAGGAGAGTGAAAGAGTGATCAGAAAAACGGATGCAAAATATGGGAAAAGTGGTCTGTGAGTCGATGAGTGCCTGATGTTTGTCCTCCACTTGCATTTTGAGGGTCATAACTGGGGAAGGGTATATATCTGTGAGGGGTCCGCTGAGGCAAGGGAAGGAGTCAGGGAAAAGGCACTGATGATGAGATGAAATGTAGATAAAAGAGAGCATTTTGGTGTTGTTATGCAAGCAACTGAGTGGCAAGACGAGGGCTCGACATATACGTGCTTTGGAGAAGTTTGTGCATTGAAGCTATTTGTGAAGAGACAGTAGAATCTAATTTGTTTGAACTCTGCCATCTGTGGTGTAATTGCTTTATTGCCAGTGGGATTTATATGAGTAAATGAACACTAGAAAGAGAAAGAATACTAATAGTAGGGTTTTATTTTATATAGGACTATCTCTGTTCATCTCTGTAAACCATATCAAAATAAGTCAATTAAAACCTATTTTATATAGGATTATCTCTTTTCAGCTGTGAAAATTATACAAAAAAAAAATAGGTCAATTACAACAAAACTTCTACTAAGGAGGAAAAAGCACACTATCATAAAAAGAATCTGATTGCTCTCTAATTACAAAGAATAAAAAAAAATCACTAACGTCAATTCTAAGATACATCTTCAACAGAAGAACAAAAATAAAACTGGAAGATGACGTCTTCCTTTTACAAATAGTTTCTCTAAAAGCTGCTGGTTTGACAAACTTCCAAACTGACATCTATTTATACATAAAGCCGTTGCAATTTTTTCCCCAGCTGATATTTGGTAACAAGGCACTTAGCAGATGGTATGCCAAGTTGGATCACTTCTTTTGTGATATTGAAGTGTGCTTTTTAAACCCCTTTCCATTAAAAACTGTGGGTCTTGTTCTAGAACAGCTACCACTGTGGTTACAGAGACATTCCTTCATCTTCACAAACTATGACAACTAATGTATCAGGCAGATGCTGATGATAGGCAAAGTGAATTTCATGTTATAGATAGTATTTGACCATTTTCATACAGACTGAGATCCTTGGAATATGTGATATGTGATGACTGATATCCTGACATGCTTCAGTTACACAAAATGCCTAACAGTGTTGTCCCAAAGCTGGCCTTCAGTAAAGCAGCAGTGTTGAATTTACAGGTCCCCTCCTTATAGCAATCCAGCTGTTGTGATTAGAACTCATAAAAGTAGATCAAGGAAATAGAAAAACTTCCTCAAATTCAACTATGTATTAGCTAATGTCCTACTTTACTTTTTCAGCTTCACTCCACTTTCTGCATTTGATCAGGTCACTGGAATGAGGCAAGATGTGCGTGCTGTCACCATGGGGTACACTGGGGAACTTAGCGTTGGTTTTGGAGTTGGCTAAGACTACAGGAAATTTCTGCAGGACGTTGCGATGCAGGGGAAGATGAGGGATGGCAGGGTTTTGTATCCTTGTGCTAAGAGGATACAGCGGTAGACTGAGCTTTGCCTAGCAATGCTTCCTAGGAAAGTTTATATACTGAATAATTGCTAATTCACTGTCGTTACATGAAAGAATTGATGATTATCATTCACTTGAATGATCCATTCTGACAGAGCATTTAAGAGATTTTATTGTGTTTTTATATCAGACGCCTGATGAGATACAGAATGTTACATATCTGTGGATGAAACAGAAAACAAAAAGGAAAAGGCAGAGAAAACAAAGAGGAGATGCCTGTGGGGATCAAAAGCTAACAGCTCTGCTTCAATTTACTTCAGCGGTCCAATTAATGTTTATTTCACAAAGGAATAAATGTATGGTGTTTGCCCGCATTACTGTGGTAAATAAATGGGGCTTGATCCAGTTTCTTTCACGTAAGTAGGTAACATCAATGGCGTCTTTAGCTGTTTACATACAACTAGTAGCGCCCATGGGAGACGAGCACCCCGCTGGGCCAGGAGAACAGAAATACCCTAGGGCAGCTCAAATGGCTTTAAACCCTTCCTTAAGTCTGCAGCCCCAGTGACGTTTCTTACGTATTGTTTCTTAGTGTACTAATATTATTGAGATCAAATAAAATCTTTTGCGAGAGAGCTCCATTTCTGCAGTATCCAAGTACTAGCATATTAGATGATGACTTTAAAACCAAATCCACTGCCATCAATTCAAAATATGAATTGAGATCCTACCTGACTCAAGTCCCTCCAAGACAGGTTAATTCAAACTGACTGGCAGTCATTAACATTCAGTCCCTACTCTTGCAGGCATTACCAGGATCCGGTAATAAATCTGTCTTAATCAAAGTCTTCCTGGAAAATGGACAATGGTCTCTGATGAGTAATATCCTGGCTGCAAACAATTTCATGGGAGATTTTGCTAAGTATTATTTAGGAAATTAAGTTTTTTCATAGCCCTGCACTGAATGCACATCCATGCAGGCCTCCATTTAAAAAGTATAAATAAATAAAAATAATATAATTACATCGAGCTGGAAACAAAATACTATTTCTGAATTTTTTGTGTGGGCACAACTTCTATGATGGAGGAAGGTTTGTCCAGAAGGCTGACTGTGCCCTGTACAAGCTTAAAGGATAGTAAAGGCAGGGGAAAAAACGGTATCAGAAAACTGGCAACTCTCACTACTCCCACTGCTGTGTCTTCCTACTATAGGAGGTCAATGATCAAGAGCTAGAAATAATCTTAGTCCCTATATCCTCTCAAATGTCAGCACTGCTCATTACATCACTGTTGCCTGCTTTTCTTTTCTTTTTTTCCTATCCCTCCCCCACTCCATTTGGGGAAAAGAAATATTCGCTTTGTGCCCAAAAGAAAGTTCAGGTTCAGTATACTTAACCCTAATGAATGACCCAGCATCCTGGTCAAGTCCTTTGTTATCACCATTCCTATTTCCTCTCCAAACCCGCTGCCTGCACAGTGTTGTGTGTTCTCGTTGTGCTCCAACCACATTTGACAGTGTCAGTAATGGCTTCATGTTCATTAGCAGATGAAGATTGGGTGAAGATGAAGGCCAGTGATCAACTAATGCTCAGCACAGTTCAGATTAAACGTATAACAGTAAATTCCGCTGCTATGTACACCAGAGATTAATTTATCCTTCATTTCCATATTTACAAATAATAGGAGGGACTGAATATTGATTCTAAATACTATAGGAAACTCTCCATCATAGGAAGAGTTGCCAGCCTAGCTTTAAGTCTAGAAAGATTATTAAAAAAAAAAACCTGAAAAATTAAAATGTAGACATCTACCTTTTTACATAATCCTAGCAATTTTTGTGAACATGGTCTTTGTAGTGACACACTGGTACAAAACCTATTTGGAGGGACAGGACTTGCTGTCTAATTACCACTAATGTTTCACTGAAACTCTTAAGACTGTGAATTTGTTTGCAGTTGTTCAACTGAAACATTCTCCTGTTGAGAACTGTGAAGCTTCATTTCCCTTAAAATTTTCCAGGGGCAGGATGTCAGTCTAGGCAGAATGCCCTTAGGGGGTTCTAGGGGAACTCCAAACAGTACATTTAAAATGGTGTATGATTATAGCTGCATTTTTACAGTTCTCACAGAATTAATTATTTCTTTGGGAACCTTTCTTTTTGCAAACATGGTTAACACTTTGAATATTTTTCTTTCTGTTTCAGGATGCAAAAAAGTACTAAAACATTTCCAGTCAAGGCATATCATTTTTTTTCATGAAATACGTCACAATTACTTTGTATAATACAAAGGTCCAGTTCCTGATTACATGCTACAGAGTGGATTTCGGGAGCAATATAATTTTTTTGACCACAGTGAATGCCTATGTCTTATATCTGCCCAGGGCAGTGGTTGAGGCACCACCCCTGGAGGTATTTAAAAGTTGAGTAGACATAGTGATTAGAGATATAGTTTAGTGATGGTTTTTGTCATACTTAGGTTGATGGTTGGACTCGATGATCCGAAAGGTCCCTTCCATATGATTTTATGATTCTAAAGACTACTGTTGTTTGTTCTGTTATAAATTTGAGGGGAAAATGTGAATACACCATCATAGATGACTGACAGGCATGAGAACGTCTTTGTGTTTGTTATAGAGAAGTCTTGTATGCGTTGTAGGGTCAGCAAGCCTCTTTTATGGCTGACATGTTAACTGGCATTCTGGAAAACCTGGTTTAATTACTCAGCTATTCCAAGCTGTGACAACTGAAGCAAATCATTTAGATGGGGATTTACCCTTATCCTGCTTTATCATGTACCCAAAGTGCCTATGCTGGCAGACTAGCTATTCTGTGTCCTGCAGTAAACAGAGAGAGACAGAGAAGATTCAGAAGGTGGCTGAACCCAGCTAAGATCTGATTTGATTTTAGGACGTACCTACTACCTCTCTGTTGCATACAGAGGGACCTCCACTGCTCTGTGGTTAAGAAGAGTGAATCTACCACTTCATATCTTGATTTTCTATTTGCAGAAGGAAACCATTCCCATTCTTTCATAGGTTTCATAAGTATAGGCTGTTTCCCCAGCTTTTTGTAAATCAGCCCTTCTATATCTGAACTTAGGCAGCAAATGGCGTTATGAAAATATTTGAAAACATGAAAAAAGCATATGTATAACATTAACCTTTAAGTTATATCATTAGAATTCTTAAGAGAAGTATCAAAATATTTAATTGGAACCACTTTTTTTCCGTCCCCCCTTGCTGTCTAAGGCAAAGTTAACACTCTCCATTATACAAATGTCTGAAAAGCTAACGCATTGCATATATTTACAAGTCCATGTTAAACTGATTGCCCTTCCTCTGTGCAGCTCAGGAATTATACACATCATCTGATCCTGATGGTAGATCGGTACATTGCCAGCAATGACATCGTTTACTTCAATGTTTCTATTAATGATAAATTTAGCCAGCTAAAAGGATGAGGCATGTGCCCTCAGGTTGATGCTAAATTGAAATTATCACTTAGCCTGCAATGAATTGCCTATATTTTGATTAATAGGCTAAATTCCAGAGCTGACCTTTTCAAAATCACTCAATTACTAAATCCTGAGACAGACAGCAGAGTTCCACTTACAAGGAGAAGTGTATTATGCAAACATGTAGGGTCACCTAGAGAAGAATCCGGCTCTTGGTACCTTGTAACCCATACACACAGGTGTTAGCCAAGGTGCCATGTCGATCCATAACTGTGGTTTATAGCTGCAGGATAATGCTTCTCCACTGCCACAGCACTTCCCATGCTACAGTCATACAGAAGATGGCATGAAGGTCTAACAAGTGGTTCTGCACTGTCTTTTCTAGTTTTAGTAGATAAATTAGCATTACTTTCCATTTCTAGAGAACCCCACCCTGAGTGCTGCACTTTAACAGCTAGAATGCAATGATGCCCATGCTAGCTGGAGTATTCCTAAATAATGCTGTGCTCTAGATACGTCCTCAGACAGACTAGAGGCCTCCGCCTGTTGCTCTTGAAGACTCAATCCACAGGGGAAGGTTCCAGCACCCAAAAAACCAAATTAAAGCACATTTTTTGTGCATTGTATACACATTGTATGGAATTCACAGAATCACAGCATCACGGGGTAACGGCCTCAAACTGAAAGAGGGTAGATTTAGATTGCATATCAGGAAGAAATTCTTTACTGTGAGAGTGGTGAGGCACTGGAACAGGTTGCCCAGGGAAGTTGTGGATGCCCCATCCCTGGAGGTGTTCAAGGCCAGGCTGGATGAGGCTTTGAGCAGCCTGGTCTGGTGGGAGGTGTCCCTGCCCAGGGCAGGGGGGTTGGAACTAGATGATCTTTAAGGCCCCTTCCAACCTGAACCATTCTATGATTCTGTGTGATTCTGTGAAAGACCCATGAAGAAGAAAACTCCATTGGCTTTGGCATAGGGAAGGGGATTGCATGGAAGGAACCGATGCATAGGGCTCAATTTTCATTTTTTACTATATAAAAAATGGAGGGACTTATGGCATGAATTTTTAATTTCTTTAACAAAAGGTGGAGTAAAAAATATGGCTGCAATAAAGTGGGAAAGTCTGGGGTCCCCAGCTCTAGTAAACACACTGGGGTGAATTGTCTGCATGATGTAGTGCATCACTTGAGGCCTTGAAATGTGAAAGTTTTAGGTAAAATACATTAACAATATCTGAGAAGTTTCTTCTGGGTTACAAAGTCAAGTTGTATTTCAGTGTGGTGTGCTATCCTATTGCAGAATAGAAGCTACCAAGGAAAAATGGAAAACGATGAGCTAGAAAAAGCGGTAGGCTAAGGAGGAAGGCTGGTGAAGAAGGAATGAAGAGCTGCAGCGTCATGCAATGCAGTCAGGTGCAGCACCAAGGATGCTGTGGATCCCAGCATGAGATGGACCAGGGACCTGAGAACATTTGGGTGTCAGCAGGGTCTGGGGGGTATCTGGGGTGGAAAACCTCCAGCTGCCTTTGTAGTTTCTCCATCAATAAAGAAAGTGGGAGGGATGTGTTATGGTACTCTCATGTGGAAAGGAAAGGGTAGCTGGTTATTTTACATTGTCATTTTTATTTCCTTGTCTTCCTTTTCTCTGTTCCCTCAGGATGATACTGTTCTTTTAGGTAATTTAAGACTTGGAAGGAAGGAAATATTGCTCACTGAATGTACAGAGACTTGAATTTTTCCACGTTTCTAAGTGCAAGCTCAGGCTGGTGTTTATTATCAGCACTTAGAAACTGAACCCAGCTCTGGCTGCTGCCCTCCGTGCCTAGCAGAGTGGCTACACTCCACCAAACAGATTATTTCTCATGAATCATTCTTCCAAATTTACACGTCAATCAGGAATAGAGCTGGAGGACACAGTTTGTCACTAAAAGCTTTTTTATTTTTTCCACATTGCCAAAACACATGAAGTGAGACTGACCAAAAAACCTCATGAAATCATGTTTAATCCAACATAAAATTTCTCTAAAAAGAAAGTTTTTCCAAAAATCACAATGTTTCATTTCAACATTTTCAGAATTAAGTCCTTAGAAAAATGAAAAAATCCCTAAAGCTGCTACTCCATGAATTAAAACAAGCAACGAAAAGAAAAAGTTTTGCTCTGCACAACTTGATTCCAACCCTTTGCTTCAGCAAGTGGAGCAGGATAAGATCAATCATTTCCATTTTACTGCACTCGGCTGACATCACTGTATGTGCTATGCCAAACAATACCAAGTCACGTTTTTCATCAGCAATTCGCTATGATTCACTGGTTGCTGCCTTCAGACACTGTCTATTTTTCCTCATGTTTCTTTTAGAAAAGTGATATCCATTGTGGAAGAGATAATTCTAATTTTGGCTGGATAAGGACTTATCAAGAAGAGTTAGGTTTTGCCATAACCTGTGTAGCCACAATTCTGGCTGTGCTTTCGGTACGAGAAACCAACTCATGGTGAGTATCCAGGAAAGTGCTTCTGAGTTTAGTCTGCAATCAGGATGGAAATAGGCTGGGGGAAACTGGAACCATCCTGGTTTTTTTGCAGCCTCATCTGTCCAGGTTTGGATTTGTAAAAGCTAAAACCAGTTGAGAGTTCACATGATCTCTGTGGTGTCCAGAGTGCTCACTCGGAATGCCCAGTGTGCTGCAGCCCCACACCATAAGCAGACAATTCTCCTGAGCAGCTCTTTTCATCCCACTTCAGCCTCTCCTCTCCTCCCACACCTCCTAGACTCATTTCAGTAGCTGGCATGGCTGCAGCTCTAAATGCAGTGTGTTGGCTTCCTCAGACACCTCCAACCCTACAGCCTGTTCCGATTATTTTTCCTCACTGCTCTCCTTTGCAGACACATCACCTCGTTGCCCTGCTGATGAAACCTCCCTACCCTCTTTGGCAGTTGCCTGAGATGCCACACCTTCACCTGTCACGTCCCTGTCCTTACACACGACTGGGTTATGTCTACATTAACAGGCAGTGCAGACCAGCAGAAGCAGACTTGTGGTGTGACATGGTTGGTGCTGAGGATGCAACAACCTCCACATTTATATTTCAGAGTGTTTTGCTTTGGTCTAGGTCTAAGGGACTGCATGTGGAGCATGTTAGCTGTATCTTGGCATCGCATTTTCTTGTTCAGTTTCAGACAGAAAAAAACCAAAACATTTGGGTGCTCTCATACCCCTTTGCAATGTAGAATAACCACAATGCTAGTGTAGATGCCTCCACAGAAGCCTCCTCAGCATTCCTCCTTCCTGACAGAGGAGTCAAGATTAAAACCAAGCCTTGTCCCTTTATGCCAACGCTATTTGGGCTATTTTTTAACTAGAACAAAGCAAAATTTGACAATTTATTCCTCAGTCAGTAGAAGCTCGAGTATGCTGTACTGAAGCTGCATTTGCTATTGAAAGCCCTGTAGTTGTCATAAGGCTCCTATTCTCATTAAGACAGGAGCTGCAGCTCATTGGAAAAAGCCCTTGATGCATGCACTCCAGACAGGGCTGTCCCCAGTTCCAATGATATTTGTCATGAGGACAGTTGTGCAAAGAATCACAGTGAGGGAAAAAAGTGCATCAGGAGATAGATTCAAAAGTCACCTTTCAAGGACAAAGAGTTAGGCAGAATTGTGCAGTATGGTTTCATAAAAGAACCATTTTCTAGTCTCTGCTCTTATTACAAATCAGAGCTCTTGGGGGGAAAAAAGGGAATTTGGTAAGCAACTTGTGCTGTTCCTGCCACATTTGCAGAAACTTTGGCATAGTAAAGAATATACTGTTCCTGCCATATTTTCAGATCATGTGCAGATTTTACTGAGGAATATGGTCCTGTGCTGAGTAAGAAATAGATACCCCTAGTTGTGTTGCGAGGAGGTGAGATAACTTCTTTTTTTTTTCTGACATGAGATGCTGTATTAAGAGAAAGGGGCACACCTTATGCAGATATGCAGAACAATGCTGCTCATCAATTAAGTCAATGAAACACGATGTATGTGGGATAGTAGCCATGAAGCTTAGCTTGGTGGGCTGTGCTCCTCATCCCTAAAATCATAGAATCATAGAATTGCCAAGGTTGGAAAGCACCTTTCAGACCACCTAGTCCAGCCATCAACCTAATTCTGACAAAAAACATCACTAAACTATATCTCTAAGCACTACGCCTACCTGTCTTTTAAATACCTCCAGGGATGGTACCTCAACCACTTCCCTGGGCAAAAAAATCCTTGCAACATCCCTGTTAACTGCTGGCCTTCTCAGAACCCATCAGCAGAAGACAGTAACAGTAGAAAGAAATTGGACAGGTCTTTATCACCAAGGGTAGGGGGCACTTCAAGATGTGATTTATTTCACCACAACAAGTGTTTTGCACTACTGGCCCCAGAAGAAGGGAGAATGTCCATTTTAAAATAGATGCTCCACATTCAGAGGGGTAACTTTAGGACAGATTCCCTCCACCCCCAGAGGCGATGGGGATGTATGCACTGTACAAAAACAGAAGAATCATCTAACACTTGTCTTTGGTGCTAATTTGTGAGGCCTCTTTTTTTTTTTTTTTTTTTGATTGTTTGTTTGTTTGATGAGGCTCATTAGAGCCTAGTTGAAGGCTGCCAGCTCCTTCCGCACAGACTGCTGAGCAGGCTTTCAGCTGTGCTGGAGAGGGTAGGTTTCAGCCAGCAGGCTCCGCACGCACCGAGGCCGGATGTTTACTTCCTTTCATGATGGCTTTGCTTTGTCTAGTTGATTGTGGACTTGATTTTTACAAGTGCCATAAAAAAAAACAAAACACCACCACATCATTCTTGATCTCAGCTGGATCCTTGCAGCTGTGGGGAGGGGAGGAGGCAGGGAAGCAAGGACTCCATGTTTTCAAGAGCAAAAAGATCCTACTCCATAATTTGTGCTGATTGCTGTCTGATACTTAAAGAAGGAGTTAATTAAGGTTCAAACTCTATTTGTTTCCTTTCACGGTACAGCACAGCTATTTTTATTTTGTTGTCTACCTGTTTAGTGTCTCATTTGTGCTTGCGTTAAAGACACACCTTGTTGCATTTCCCAGGAGGAGGCCAAGTACTCTCGCTTTTATACTGAAAAAAAAAATTGGTTTACCTTTCAGGTTATAATGTCAAGTTCTCAAAGGGTAAGGAACATATGGATCCCAGTTACCCACTCTCATTTCTAGGGGAAATAGGTGCATCCACATACACATAGTGCACGACTGTTCCACCACAGAGGGAAAGCTTGCACACACACATGTATATACAGAAACCCTCACTGAACTTATCACAGCAGTTTCCTGGAAAGCAAAAGGATGACAAAATTTGGCACCAGTTCTGAATTATGGAGGACACGGTTTTTCCCTGGCGAGAAACCTTATCTCTTCAGCCTCCTCCTATCCCTCCTTTCTTTCCTGCTCTCTCTCCACCACCTTTTGTACCACTTTCAAACTTCTAGCTTATCCCCAGCCCTTTTCCTGCTTCTGTCCGTCCTTCCTTCTTCAAGGCCTTCACCTGCCCTTCTGTCCCACCCCTTATTTTGCCTTTATTTTGCATCTTGCTCCCAGTTGCAGTCCCCCCGATTCTGTGCCGGAGGTAGTCTGTCTTCTCCACTTTCCCTTGCTGTCAGGCTGCCAACAGCAGGAAGCACTAAAAGCACAGGAGAGGCAGTTTCGTCTTCTCACTCCTGGAGCCTGTCACCTGGAAAGTCCCTGAAGGAGAAACAACCACAGGTGAAATTCATGCTTTGCTGTAAGATACTCTGTACAGAGCAGGTTCAACTAGCAGATGTCGGGACAAACCCTACAGTAGGTCCACTCAACTTTTGCAACAAAAAATTCAGCATTAAACTCAACCCTAATAAGGAAGATTCTCCAAATAAGAACTCTGGAATTTTAAACCATGGCTAATTTTCCTTGGTTTGTCATGGGAAGGGTAAAAAGTATGTTCGCAGTATTACATAGGATCCCCCCAAAAATCACACATACCCTAGATTTTGAATCCTGCAGGAATTCTCAGTGCAACTGTTGTAACATTTGGTTTGGTTTCATTTTTGGATAGGAAAAATCCTGTATTATTGGCTCTTTCCTTTGGAAACACTTGAATTATTTTTACTGAACCTTCTTTTGAAAAATCAGCTTGAGGGGTAGGCTTGTGCAGGCATGGGGAAATACCAATAGAAACCAGCAATCCTGGCAATCATTGTAAACTGGAAAAACAAGTCCCTTTTTTTTAGCAGCCTTAATGGTGGTTGTGGCTCCTTTCATGCCTTGCCACAAGGCACAATGAAACCCTGATCTCCCTGAAAGCATCTGACTTCTCCCATATGAACAACTTTATCCACAAATTAAAAATTGATACCTCTCTCTTCCTCATGCATGGAAAAGAGAAAATCCTAGCTCAAAGAAGGTGGGCCAAAACCTCCTGAACTCCTTTGGAGTAAATTGGTACTCTAACTGGTCCCACCTGGCTTGAGGGATAAAAGACACTCTGGATTCTCTGAGATTTAGATTTCATTGTACGGCAGCTGGTAGAGTCCTCTGAAATGAGTTTTTCCAAGAAATATAATAAAGTAAAACTGGAACATAAATAGACACCATGAAAAATATAAATCTTAAGGCATTGAAAATGCCAATACATTAAATTTTCAATTTAATCAAAGTCATGGGTCATTTAATGTAATATGAAGAAAAAATATTGGGAAATGAAATCACAGCAGTTTCTTCTGCTGCCGTTTGTCTGAGAGATTCGGAGTATGTTGACTCTCTGTAGAGCTCAACGTGTTTTAAACAAGGAGACCCAGTCAATCGAAGGCACGTGGGATTCTTTGGTTGCTGTTAAAAAAACAAAAACAGTTAATGGAGATGTATGTATGTGCTTACAGCAGGGTATGGAGTCGAATGAAATGCGTGGCTCTCAGGAAAAAAACTTCCTTTGCCGTGACCTGAATCTAAACCCCATTAAACTCAATATATTTCTGCTGATTTTGGTAGCTGTAGTATTGGCTATAAATGAATTAAGCTCAGAGTATTATAACAGCAAATGTTTGACCCAGAGGTCAAGGCATGGGATTCTTGTGTGCACTCATGAAACACTCGGGATCAGAAATGCGCTACACTCTTCTGATTCCACCCTCTTTACACCTTGTTGCCCGGTCTTCTGCATAAAGCTGCTCAGAAATTTGAAATGATGTTTTGATGCTGTGGTAGGAAATGAGGAAAAACGAAAACTCTCTGTAAGAGCTAACTACAAGTCATGAAAAAAAGGAGAATAAAGTTGGTGGTTCATATGAGTTCATATGAGTTCAGACTTCGCTAAACTGGAACACAAACACATTTAGGTTTTAATTGGGAAGGATGTACAAAAGACTCCTCCTGCCCCATGTGAAATTCTTTATATTCTTAGTCAGAAAATAAAATAAATCAGGTTTTTTGTTTGTTTGTTTCCCCCAACAATAGTGTTCAAACACCTTTCCTACGTGCCTCTCCAGGTTATTCGCTTGATGTCTGGCTGGGTCAAGCCATCCTTATACACTGCACAGAAGTTCTATGTAGAGCTGACTGCCTCCAGAAGCCTTCACTCCAGGTGCCGTAAAACTTACTGCGGGCTTTATTTACCACTTAAATGGAAAAGTGTCATCTCTGTTTACTGCACCTAAAGCCAAAACCAAAGTGCATTTGATTCTGCCTGCTATCAGGGTAACGATTAGGACTGAAACTGTCATATCAGAAATCACCCATCCATGCTGCTGATCCTTTACACCAATGGCAAGAAAAATATACTTGGAAAAGTTTTCTTTCTCACATGTTCAACTTAAACATAGCCTTGCTATTTCTGAGCAATCAATGCAACACAGATGATAGATAACTCTGTTTTTGGTTTATTATTTTCCAGGTTTTTCTCTCTAAGCCTGGCTGCACACTGTAAAATGGCAAGCACAGCTATAGTACTAGTCAGTGGTGGAATTTGATGGTTCTGTCCTTCACTATATAATTTAAAACCTGCTTTCATCCTTGGCAAATCTCTCAATTAAAATCCCAATCACAATTTTTCTTGTCTCGGCATATCATTCACTAGATAGACCCAAGAGAAGACACATAGCTTTCTACTAAAAAAAAGGTGATGGGATATCTCTGCCCAATACATTACTCACACAGGAAAAAAAACCAAAAAAGCATTACAAGAAGCTAGTCCTCCTTAGAATGAGGAAATTTTGAGCTTGCAAAGATGCAAGTCTGTATTTCACATTCAACAGGATGAGGTAACTGGGCATGTAATCATCTTTTTCTTGCAAAATGTACCAAGATCACTTTATACAGCTAAATTATTGCAATTACAATGTGTTTATTTTCAGGCCTTTAAGGAAAAAATGAGGTCATGTAAGAATGACATGCAACAGAAATACTCATTGTTCTTTAATATTTTTGAGCATTTGGATCTGATTTGTCAGTGTTTACAGTTAGATGCTTTGGGGATCAAAAGACACTGCAGGAGTTACGTTTCACTTCTATGAAAATACAGGTAAGATATTAATTTTATTCTGTAGCCTCTTTTAAGCTGGGGCTTTCACGTTGCCACATCGTCTGCTACACTGAGACATAGGTTATGGTCAAGATCTGCCAGTACCACCCCAAGCGATAATGCTGGTTTTGAGCTGTGACCAGAATTGGAAGATTAGCTGAAAATTATGATGTTAAAAAAAAAAAAAGGGGTTGTTGTCATCTGTCCTATTTTCTCAGGCATTCAGATTTCCAAACTTTTCCATGCATCAGTAAGAGCTAGAAACAGACTTTCTCATGCATTAAAAAAGAGAAGCTGAGTTTCCCATATTCCAGGAGCTGGGACTGTAAGAAGGACAACAGAATAAATTCTGGGAATTGGCAATGCTCCGTAATAGAAATAATTCCTGACAGTTGGAATAGCATCACATTCCTTTGCCTGCATAACTTTGATATTCAAATTATCTTGCTACATTCACTTCCTCTGAAAACTAAACCTTATGTAATTGGAAAACAGTAATCTAATTTCATAATAGAGTTTTGTCATGGCCATTAGCCTGCATCTTCAGTGGAGATAAATATCTATTATTAGTTCAATCTATCAAAAGATCTTGCAGTATTTAGGAAACTCCTTCAGGTCATCATTGCACACACCTCCTATAGTAAATCTTAAATTGTGACAAATAATGTCTTTTTTTTTCCATGCATGCCCACCGTCTTCTGTATCCTTTTGTCTTCCAAAAGGTAACAGATTTTTTTATGCAGCAAGGAAAATGGTGGTTAATGAATGGTAGAAAAGCATCATTTATCCTATTAAAGGCAAGTCTTTGTTTCCCATTTCAGTGTGTTTTAGACCTTGTTGATGCAGAAACAGCATGATAAATATTTTATGAACAGGAACCAGCAAACACACAGGGGTAGGATGCTGCACTGATTAAAGAAAGTGTAAACATAGAGGTAGATCCTGAGTCCAGCTACCGTGAAGTGATGCTTACTCGTGCTGGAACAGAATGTCCAGGATAGCCCTGGCACGTCAACCCTTACCCTTTCCCCCACCTCGCCCCCCTGACAAGGTGTCTCAGATGCCCTTCTGTTTCTCCTTGCAGCTAAGCTGCTCAGGGGACCCACAGCGCTGGCAGCAGCAGAAACACCCCAAATTTCTACCCCAGCTGCAGACACCCAACCTGCAACCAGCCAGTGATAGCAGATTTGCCAAAGAGCACTGCACTAACCACTTCTGCCAGGAAAATCCCCTACAATTCCAGCTGCTTCCAAATCCTCCCAGTTAGAGAAGAAATTAACATACCACCGCCATGTTTCTTTCAAGATCTTGCCACCAGGTCCAGCAAAGACTTTATGACATGGGGAAAGGTTGGCTGCCTCCTCCTTGCCCAGCAGGACGTTCCTGCCAGTCAATTACAGTTAATTGCAGCAAAGATCTTCCAGCCCTGACTCCTACCACTAAACGGACCTCCCTGAGCATGGCAATCCTGTCACCTGGCAGCAAAACCACCTCTCCATCCTGGCACCAATGTCTGCCAAAATGGAATAGGGATGTAGCTGTATGTTTAATGGAATTTTGCAAAAGCAAATCCCTTCCCTAACAAAGAACTGGTGGGAACAGAATTGTTGTATTGGTGAGCAGGAGGATATTTGAAAAACATGGTGGCCACTCTAATATCAGGATGTGTTAGTATCATGAAAATTCAAAGAAGCATAAATAAATAGTAGCTACATGCCAAGCCAAACAACAGGATAACTCTTAGGTGCTGAAAAATGTGGGGTGAGAAAAGTTGGACCAGTGGGTGAAGACGGTACATTAGTTTGCCTGAAGTGTATTAGCGTCCAAGTGCCTGCTCTGTGGACTGAGCTTGTTGGGTTAAAAAGAAACTCCCACGTTCCCTCACAGAATGAGAAGTTATTCTTAATGCACTTGCACTTTCTGCAAGAGTGAAGGCAAGCTGCAAACTAGTGGAAGCAAAATCCATTTTGTTATGACTCAGTCACTGGGAGAAGGCCCGGAGTCACCCAGAGGTTAGAGATGGATTTGCCTCTTTAGACCGCTCACCCCGCAGTCGCAGGGCTGGCGCGAGAGAAGTTCACTTCGTGCGCTGCAGTGCCTGCCCCACTGCAGGTTCTCTTCCTCCTCCTCACGCTCTCCTGACCTGCTCAGCACTTTCCCCTGTGCATGTTCAGCGGCTCTGAAGAAAAAGTGCAATCTCATTTTCCTTTTCCCTCTGGTTTTGCAGTTTATTCGATGTTCATCAGTGAGGAAAAGGCCAAGAGGCAACCTTCCTCCTTGCTTCTGGCTCACAGCATTTCAGAGGAGCACAGTGCAATACCAAATAACAAATACCATCATCACAACAGCCAGGCTCTGAAACACAACCCAGGTGTTGCCCTTTCACTCCTCTGTGGGTGTAGGTGCATATATGTGTAGCCCACAAACATTCCCAGAGAAACCTCAGTGACTGCGACTGAATATAACATTAAACTGCTAAATAACCACTTCTGATGAACAACCGTTCTGCTCTCTCCCCTCCCCATGCCAGCTCTAAAGCCCTGATTGAGCCTTTATGAGGAGCAACTAGGGAACTGAGGTGGTTTAGCCTGGAGAAAAGGAAGCTGAGGGGAGACCTTATCACTCCCTACAACTGCTCCAAGTAACAGGCAATAGGACAAGAGGAAATGGCCTCAAGTTTCTCCAGGGGAGGTTTAGATTGGATATTGGGAAAAATGACTTCATGGAAAGGGTTGTCAGGCATTGGAACAGGCTGCCCAGGGAAGTGGCTGAGTCATCATCCCTGGAGGTATTTAAAAAAAGGGTAGACGTGGTGCTGAGGGACATGGTTTAGTGGTGGTTGTGGCAGTGTTATGCTAATGGTTGGACTCGATGATCTCAAAGGTCCCTTCCAACCTGGACGATTCTGTGATTCTATGATTGCAGAGGCACAGACTGATGGGTGAGGTTAGAAAAATGTAAACAATTCTGTATGCAGGGTTTTGCCATTGCTGCCGAGTGCTGACAGCCTCATTCACCGGTCTGATGCTCTCGGATGGTATTTTTTTATCTCATAGAAAGGCCATTCTTACATCTGTCCCTTTTTTTCTGTGATCATACGACATTTATATGGCTCAATTTTCTGCAACAGCACTTTAATTTCTTCAATTTAAACATTAACTTCTAGAGAGGGTTGAACTATTTGCAGATGAAATAACACATAAATTGCATTAGTTTTTTAGAATACAGTGTGGGTCCCAAATGGTGCTTTTGTTCTCACAGGAAAGTCAAGTGTTCATTAAAAATCTGAGTACCCAGTGATAAAACTCAGCAAAATCTTAGGAAAACGTGGCTAACTGGTTTCTTAATTGTTTTCTCTTGCACATAGAGTATGCCCTATCATCACGTCAGATCCCTGATATGAAACACCCTTAGGGAAGAGCGTAAGTGGCAACAAAAGCCAACCACATCCTGGGCTGCATCAAAAGCACCGTGGCCAGTAGAGTGAGGGAGGGGATTCTGTCCCTCTGCTCTGCTCTGGTGAGACCCCACCTGGAGTACTGTATCCAGCTCTGGAGGTCTTCAGCACAAGAAGGACACGGACCTGTTGGAGCAGGTCCAGAGGAGGGCCACAAAAATGATCAGAGGTCTGGAACACCTCTGCTATGAGGACAGGCTGAGAGAGTTGGAGTTGTTCAGCCTGGAGAAGAAAAGGCTGCAGGGAGACCTTATAGAAGACTTCCAGTACCTAAAGGGGGCCCACAGGAAGGATAGGGAGGGACTCTTTATCAGGGAGTGTAGTGATAGGACAAGGGGTAACGGTTTTAAACTGAAAAAGGGGAGATTTAGATTAGATATTAAGAAGAAATTCTTTACTGTGAGGGTGGTGAGGCACTGGCACAGGTTGCCCAGAGAAGCTGTGGCTGCCCCATCCCTGGAGGTGTTCAAGGCCAGGCTGGATGAGGCTTTGAGCAGCCTGGTCTAGTGGGAGGTGTCCCTGCCCATGGCAGGGGTGTTGAAACTAGATGATCTTCAAGGTGCCTTTCAACTCTAACCATGTTATGATTCTATGATTCTATGACACGGACAATTAGTGGTACAGTCTACAGTCATTGCCATGCATCAAAGCAGGAAATTATGGTTAAAAGTGATTCTTTAATGGAATATCAGACATTAAGACACTCTCGGACCACAAAAGGCAGAAAGACAGAGTTGAAATAGAAGTAAAATGACAAAAAGTTGGAAACAGATTTTATATACTTTGAGAGAAAAAAAAAAAGCCAGGAAAATGCAAAGCAAATTGAGGATTTTTTGTCAGGGCTACATTGCTCATACTGGGTAACTGAGAGCTTATTCTCCATTATCACCCTGTAGTCTGGGGAAAGGCTAGATTCCCACTTCAAGCAATTAAATTAATCCTTTTTTTGCATTTGATCTTTGTTTCCTTAACCGCACAATGCCATGAATTGGTATCAACCCAAATTGCTTGTATCAGCTCATTCATTTGTAAGGGCCACCAAGTTTTGATCCGATTCCTCTTCATTCTCTGTCCTGCAGCAGTTAACTTTCAAGAATATGCATAAATTTATGCTCAGCTAATGTTTGGTTTTTGAAGTATGTTTCAATGTGTGTGCAGTGTCAATGTTTGCTCCATTTCATCAAGAAATGCAAAGATGGATTTATTACCTGAATCATTAGGCTTGTATGTTTTCAATTGTTAGGTGTTTGTACCCACAATACCTTTTTAAAAATACTTGGTCACCACACAGAGGTGTTGTAACATGGTTGGCAGGACCACAAGGAACAAGGTGGATCTGCATCCAGCTCTGGAGTCCTCAGCACAGGAAAGACATTGGTCCTGTTGGAGCAAGTTCAGAGGAGGGCCACAAAAACGACCAGAGGGCTGGAGCACCCCTCTTACAAGGACAGGCGGAAAGAGTTGGGGTTGTTCAGCCTGGAGAAGAGAAGGTTCTGGGGAGACCTTACTGTGGCTTTCCAGTACTTCAAGGGGGCCTACAGGAAAGATGGGGACAAACTTTTTAGCAGGGCCTGTTGCAATAGGACAAGCGGTAACAGTTTTGACAATAAAGGTGGTGAAACACTGGCCCAGGCTGCCCAGAGAGGCAATGTCTCCCAGAAGAGGCAGGACCTTGTGATTGCTTTTGGATCGCCTCCAGACCTTTTGCTGTCCACAGAGTTAAGAAACCCCACAGAAGTGGGCTGAAAAGAAATGAATTGGAGCTGCAGACAGTGAAAGGAATATGTGCAGAAGACTTTGTGACTCCCAAATTGGAGCAGAATTTGACTCCTGATTTTGAAAATTTGACTTATTTCAACAATACAGTTAAATCTGATTCTTCAAAATCACCTAAACTCACTGACCCACAGCCATCAGGCCCATGACATTTATAGACAGCTATCGCTACCCCTATCTAATCTCCTTATCTCCCAAATATATTGTTCTTAGCTAAGGCCTTGTAATCCTTTAAAAAAGGATCTTTTTTAAAATTTGACTTCCATTAGGGTAAAGCTCAGCCAAGCAAAGGTAATGCTCAAATGACTTAAAATCTTGGAACTGGTTTTGTTTAAATTCTCAGAGCTTTCTACATAGTTCAGCCTACTTTAAACATTTAGACTAATTTAAACCAGCTAGAGGCTCACACATCTGAAAGCAGCACACATACGCACTACACGTGGCATTAGTTCAAGGTCATTGGAAAAATTCACTTAGTCTTTGTTTCCACATCTTCTGTTTCACGTCCCGTGCCAAACGCTAACCCCAGAGTCAAGTGGGCTTTAGAAGAATATGAGTAGAAACATGGTTAATACAGCTTAAAATTCTTGAATCCTTTATTGCATACCTTTAAAGAGGTGTATCTTGGAGAAACTTTTAAAAAAATAAGATCAGTAAAAGAGCTGTGCCACCTAAGTCTCTGCATCTGATAATCCTTTATGTGTACAAAAAAAAAAAGTATAAAAAGATCATAACTTTTAATGTCTCAACAGTATTATTCAATACGCACCCGAATAAAATCTATGAAACAAATCGAGTTTGGAACTTCTTTTTTTAACAAACACAGTTCAGAGGTCAAAACTTCTTGTCAGAACTTGCAGGGAAGTTGTAGTCAGAATCTCAATTCCCAGGATTTCTTTCAAACTGTTTCGGTCCTTTAAGAAAGCCTTGGCCTTCAAGTTAAAATCTGGTACAGGGAATTTGAATCTGAATGGAATCTGATGAAAGATGACAGAAACTAACAGGAATTTTTAAACAGAAATGTTGGATGAGAGGGTTTGCTCCGAGACTCTAAATCCTGTAGATGAGTTGTGTGTAACAGAGGGCATGTTCATAAAATACGCTTTTTCTTTTATGTCATTTTATTATCTGATTTATTTATCTAAACAATGTAGCTAATCTTAGCAGTCCTAGGAGCTGCTAATTTTTATCTCGCACCTTCAAAATAACAAAAAAGCCATCAGCTACTAAACCAAAAAGCAAATGTTAATCTTTCAGCCCATAACCATTTCAGGGCATCCCATGCCACGGGCTACAAGACTTTATGAATGGAGGTCAAATCCAGTGGCAGCTGCAGTTCCCCTTGCAAGACCTCTCCCTGCTTGCAGCTTTCAGTCTGGGATAGGACCAACCTTGTTCCTACTTTTAAGAACATATATGCTAGCTGATTGCTGCTATGCAGATAACAGCTAAAGGAAGGAGGAGGAGTAAGTAGGAAAAAGAACAGAGGACAGAAAAATAGAAATGTATAGTTATTCTGTTCCTTGCTTTCCTGCTACATGCAAAGAGCAGCAGGAGAGCAGTAACAGAACATCTTTGTCTTCTTGACGAAATGCCAAAGCCTGTGCAGCTCTTCCCTAGCCAGGGAATGGTTCAGTCTCTGAATAAATCTAAATAAATCAAGGAATTCCCTCTTCCAGGAAACATGTGCTACCATTTTTTATTTCAGTTTGAATTTCTTCTCTGAAAAGCTGGGATCATGACTTCTTTTGGGGGTGCTTTACTTGGAGATACCTTTTATTCTTCCTGCCTACGGAGCGTTTACCACCACAGGGGATCTGTGTGCATCTCTCCAGCTAAAGAACTCACCTACAAGACCCCTTGACCCTGGTGGATCACAGGGCATGTGACAGCATCGATGACTGAAGTGGTGCTTGGGCCTCAGCACTGTTTAATTTATTAGTGCAGATATAGCTATAATGTCCGACTTGGACAATTACAGTAAGCATCTCTCTACGGCTAATAGCTACCCATGACCTGTATGCACAGCGTGATGCTTCCACATTTAACGATATTGTTATCAGTGATCCTTGATGGCCTTCTGTGTACTCAGCCATTAAAACATATCTGCCAGCAGTGAGAGTTCTCCTGGACTTCTATGAGTTCGTCATTCTCCACCTCCAACTACCACAGGCAGAAAGTTATTTTATAAACTGCAAAACGGCAGTGGAGATTGCAGTTGCACTTCATCTGCGCTGCCTCAAATGTGTCACTTGCTTGGCTTACCAAGTGAGCATCTCACGTGGCTTGACAAACGACAGCCAAACCTGCCTGCTCCATATCAATAAATAGAGTAAAGCCAGAACAAAGTCTTCTTTTTCTCTCTGGTTCCCTCTCCTGGGAACTCCTGAAGAATACTTTAAGAACCACTTAAGTGTAAAATAACTCAAGTCCCCGAGAGCAGCAACTTCTTGCCTCATGTGATATCTCAGTGCCAAACTGCAGCGTTTTCTTCCCAGGTGGTTCTTCCACCATGGGCAGATGGTGGAAAGGTCTCACCATGTAATGGGACATCTCTGCACGGTGACAGTCCAGGGCATGAGGTTGCCCCTCCAGAGCCCTCAGCAGAGAAACTCAAACAAGCCAGAGATCCAGCTAGGCTTTGGCCAGTTTACTTTTCATTTTTCTTCTGTCAGGGTGACAGGAGCAAATGAACAATTACAGTATTTTTTGTCCAGCTGACAAATTATATGTTAGCTCAATTTAGCCTAAACGCAATTCCACAATCAAAGCCAAAGCAAAGCAAATCAAACAGTCTTACGTTTTCTAAAATTCATTAATCCTGTTTGTCTTTTTCACCTCTCTAGATCATTATTATTCCATGTCCTCAACAAAAGAATAAAGCACTTAATTTTGTTTTGGTGGGTTTTTTTGTTGTTTGTTTTTTTTTTTGTTCTCCAAAGGAGTCTTTGTTACAAGGGTTACAAATAATTAGAGAATGGAATTCCACTGACTGACCAAATGCCATTAAGCTATCCAGCTCATTTCCAAATAGGATGTGAATTTAAATAAAGCTCATCTTTATGGAAGCTGCCTCCCTCCGATGGACGCTTCAGTTTTGGATAAAAAGAAAGAGAAGCTAATTTTTTATTATTCACTCAGCTCTGCTATTAATATAGATATCCGGTTAGAGTCACTGCCAAACTGCAGGGAAGTAAAAATGCTTTTCCGAAGCTAAAGAACACCAAAAAATGTCACAGAGAATGAAGGAAGAAAAGGGGTATGAATTTAGACATGCTTTACTCAAAATTTTATATTGGTTCCCCAGGGAACAGGATCTAGAATAACCTTCTGTATGAGTGGGGAGCTGCCTAGAGCTAATCATTGCACCGAACCGTGCAGTGCAGAGAAGTGTGTTTGAACTCCCAGACTATTCCAGTTTTTAGAAGCTTGAGGCAGGACAACAGGTCCATGAGATCCCACACCTGAAGCTGTCTGCTGGGGCTGGAAATTGTATCTGTAATTTGAAAGAATGAATCTTATCTTAAAGAAAACTTCAGGATTTCTCTACAAAGAAATATGTGGCAAATCCTGGTTTTATTCTCATAATTGTATGTAGGTGATTCATAACTGTAGGGCAGTATTCTAGCCATACAGACAGGGTGAAAAACTGCCCTGGGTTCCCAGATATTCTGGGAATTATTCTGGGAATATTTCCAGAATTATTTCTGATTTTTATTTCATTTTTAATTTAGTGGCTTTTCTTTCGTTTCCTGTGAAACATTTGAAGAATTTAGGACTCCTCCTTTCCCATCTGGTAGGAAATGCGGTCTCATAGATTCAGAGTTCTCTTACCCTATTTTCTGATGTCATGGGCCTTCTGCAACGTGTTTGATGGGAGCAATGAAGAAAGTGTTAGCTTGAACCTGAGTTTTCCACTTCTGCAGGAAGCCTGTATTTAATTTTCAGGGAGAAGATAGAGGAGGGGGGATTAAAAAAAAATAAAGAATCACTGCTTGAGATTTATGAGCAACCTAACCAGAGAGCTGAGAATACACTGGCTCATTTTGGTCTTTAGACAATGAAGGACTAGTAATGCCAAGTTCCTGACGGCCACTGAGCTTAGCCAAACTGGATATTTAAGGGCAGAAACTCGATCCGTTTTTCAAAGAAACATAACTGTGGGTGCCTAAAGAACCTGCATGGCAAACAGGATGATTCCTTCTAAGTTCAAGTGTCTCCCTTAGTAAAGGGAGGGGTTTTTTTGGATAAGAATTTTGAACTTAAGTACCTGCATCCCTCTAGATAATATTAAATTATATGTGCCTTATCCTAAATTCCTTGATTGTCTGTATATTTTATTTTTAAAAAAGGTAAGATGGTGGAGAGCAACTAGGTATCTGCCTGTGCCTCACCCCTTCCCTCCTCTCCGCCCAGTTCTTCTCAGACAACATCTTGCAGCTTCTTGAAACACTAGCTAAATTACGGGGACTGCCACCATTTTCCTAGACTCAGAAAGTCAGAGAAGATAAATGATAATGGCTAGCTCTTGTAGCACATAATGCTTTTCATCGGCAAACCATGCAGCTAATACTCATACAAAAACAGAGGGATTTATGCAATAAAATTCTGCTTATAGACACTTTCCAAATCACCGTGGAAAAGACTATTAGCCAAAAGCCAATGAGGCATTGGCTCAGCCATTAAACACCTTGTAGATGCTTTCCTAAACACATAACAGCTGGATTTTCGAGGAAATTGCAGTTCCAACAGTCAAGAGAACATATCTTTCAGGGCATAGCTAACTTTGCCCTTGCCCTTGGAGTTACTCATTTTTGACATGCAATACTCTTTTGGTGTCTGTGCATCTACATCTAAAACCAGACACTTTCAGGTGCAATGTCTCTGACATCTTTTAGACTTCCATTTTAGGATGAAATGACCCCATCCAAAAAGACTACATTTCTCTTCACTGGGTCAAATTTAGGCACTTATATTAAACAACCACTTTTGGTCCGATGATTCCCACTTCAAGTGAGTACAACTGCTAGAAACTAGCGCCTGTGTTGTAAATAATCATGGACATGTTGTGCACAATAAATATTTTTCATTTTTTAAAGGGATTTTTTTAGGCTATATTTACATCTTTAAATATTTTGTTAAGTTTTCTTGTGCTTTAACTAAAAGGTCTGGTAGACTTTGTCTATATGAGCAAATAAAATGGGACCAGGACATGGAATCAAGTATTGCCCATGAGTGCCCATGCTGCCGGTGCAATCCCCAGGCCAAGACTGTCTCCTGTAAACCAAAATTCTCCCAGACACTGTACAGGCCTTGAGCAGGGAATAACATCAGCCAGGGACTGTTCCCAGTAAGCAGTTTGGACTGGGGAAGGAGGTTAGAAACATACAGAAGCAGATGTGCTCATACAAGGTGATTCACTCTGTTTGACCTTAGTGCTAGAAAAAGATCCTTGGCTAATTTTTTTTGATAGTATAAACATGGGTATATCATCTCAAAATGCTTGAAGGCATTGCCAAACTCTTCTGTAGAAAAAACCCAAATGGCTATGACAAAACATGGAAATTTGGCATTTGATCAAAATAAGATATAGGTGTAGTGATACATGATTATGATGCCTTACAAGGCTGTAGTGCTTTTTCTTGCTTGCATAAAGGTCGTTCTTATTCTCTTTCTTGCATAATGCAGTGAATGACATGGGCCAGGCTTGTATTCTTTGAGGCAGAATCATCTGTTAAATATTGCTAAGGTGGAGGTATTGATTTTATTTTATAGGCATCTTTTGAGGCATGACAAAATTGGAAGGTTGGGAGTGGGCTGAATGGTTTGATGCAATGTCAGTCACAATTCCTTCACTTGGCATCCAGTGTCAATGAAAACACCAGAATGCACGTTGACCCTTATTAGTAAATATAAATTGAAAAAATCTGATCATATGAATTGCTATGGACAATAGCTCTTCACTGATTGGTTATCTTCTTTGTTTGCGACATTACTGCACAAATTTATGAGGAATGAGTAAGCTGTAAGATTTAGATTTTAAACTTTCATTTAACACATCTTTTTTGACAGCTCTGATGACCTGATTTCCTGACACCTCTCTGCTATTTCAATTCAAACCTGACTGAGCACTTGGAAAAAAAAAATAATAATTCATTTGGATGAGTTTGCAAATAACTTTGGGTACTTTTATCTTTGTCCATATTTCCATGAACCCACTCATTTCAGTGAATGCTATCGCAGCTTTGAAAACTTAGGCACAAATTAATTAGGACCAGAGATATCGCAGCCCATGAAGTGCTCCAAAACACTCATGGAAGTCAATGACTGTGTGATGAAGTCTCACAGAGCACTCAGCAAGCTGCAAAACTCAAGAGGCTTGATACATACGTAGACAAGTACACCATGCTGTTGTAGCGAGATTCCATAGAGTACCCAAACTAGTCTGTTTGAAGATAGCTCAGTCAGCACGAGCAAGGACTGTGCTTTCTTTGTGTTGATAGTGAAAGAATAACAGTAGTATCCTGTAGCATTAGCAAGAATCAAAGAGCATGAGAAACAAGCAAAGGGACTTTACTTGAATTATTAATGAATTACGGCAATTATGATCTTACAGAAAGAACAGACATGAAATGAATCACTCTCACAACCAAAGAGAAGAGAAAAAAACGCAGACTATCTATTTATCAGAAGAGTCAATTCTGCTACTGAGACCATTTTGGCAATGAAAAAATGAAATACCATGAATTATGGAGATTGTTTAATGTATGTGACTGCTCTGAATAGAAGAAGGTACAAAGGCGTGTCAAAAGAGTGCGAAAATTAGCAGCTGAATTTGGCAGCTAGCTAGGAAAGAAGGCCACGTGCAAGTCATCATGACAGGATAAAACAATAAACAATTGGAAAAGGCTGAGTTGTGGAGGATGGGTGAGAAGCTGAGCACTGTTTTGATGCAGTAAGAGAAGGCTGCATGGGTACTTGGTGAAAAAGCTGCCCAGAAAAATAGGCAGAGAAATCAGAGCAACCATGCTCTGAAGAGGCCAGGAGGTGTGGGAGCAGTCTAACAGGAGTCTGCAACAGTCTACAAAAAATGGGGGCTAACACTGAGCTCGTTGGGGATGGCTGAAATGAAAAGATTAGAAAAGTTTTGAGGTTTGTTCTTACAATGGTTTTGATGGAAGAACACTACCTTGTAAATTTCCCATACAAAATTTAAGTTTTAGCACCAATTCTAATACCACCAGATGTTTGCCTCCAATCTTCTGTTTGAGAAATGAGTAATAGTTTGAGTTATTTAAGTCCTGCTTTCCTTTATAGGTAGAGTTTTTGGTTAGACTTCATCCCCAGGAGGTACCATGATGTTCCCACTTGCAGGAGCTATACCTCACAGGAATTGTAAGTCAGCCGTGTAGCTGAGCCCAGGAAACAAGGACATGAGGCTACTGACCCGTTATTCACATGGGATACCCATAAGAATAAAATCGCTGAGTTTCAGGACATTCAGTTTTTCAACACTACTTAGAAGATTTTTCTTTAAAAAGGACATTTTGTGGGAAAAATAGCTTTAAACAGTAATTCAGTCTTTCGTTGTTGGAAAAAGTTTAATATAATTTCCTCAGATATTACTGGAAAAGAAACTTAGTAAGGTAAGAAATGTCAAAACATAGGTGGTATGAGCCGGAAGAATGGTAGAGTCACTACTAATGACCAGATTGTGTGACTGAGCAATGAGATGGAAGATGATGGCATCAGTGGCCGTGGGTAAAGAAGGAAGTGAGAAGTAGGAAGAGGAGGAGGAAGAGAAGGAAAACACAGGAAGGCAGAACTTCAGTGGAGCTGAGTTCAGAAGAGAGAGCATACAGGACAAAGAGTTGCGAGAAAACCATCATAACTTGAACTCAATGAAAAGCGCAAAAGGTTTTTGTTTCCTCCTCTTCACTTTCCAAAGCCCAATGAACCCATGTCTCCAAGACACCTAATCACAGATAAAAGGAAAACAATGAAAAAAATTAATAAAAGGAAAATATAAGGAAAAGAACGAATAAATTCCAGTCATGGATAAGGATGGCTGTATCCTTCTGCACCCACAGATCTATTAGTCAAAACATTTTAATTCAATGTAATGTTTTGGTCATAATTTCTCAGTGCGACATGAAAATAATTAAACAAAGTAAAGGGGTCTGCAGAGGCATCTAAATCCCATCTCACAGCTGTGTTATGAAATTTAAGGCTTGTTACAGCCTCAGACCAAGCAAAGAAGTTTGCTAAACATTTCTCCCTTTTCTGTATTAAAAAAAATGTGCCCTTTTTTTTCCCCTCACAGAAAAGGATCATTGTGTCTCAGTCTGTCGGTGGGATTCCTTTCAACACAAAACCTTATTTTATACAACCATTTTTATTCATAATTGTAGCTAGGGGCCCTGGTCCTATTTTCACACTAGGAAAATTCAGTCGATTTCAATACAGCCAGTCGTGGTCAGGCTTCTGTAAATGAGATTAGAATTGAGCCTATGTCAAACACAGTAGAGCCAGAAAAAGATTTATTTCTATCATTGAACTCTTTGGGTGAAGATTTGTCCCATTAAAATATATTCTCTATTATACTTTGGACAGCATGGCCAAACCAAGCTAACACTCAAAATCGGATGTTTGGAAGGAACAGGTTTCTCATTTTCTCCTTCAACACAAATTCATTCAAGAGCTTTTGCTGATCTGGGGACTTTTTAAAGAGCCAAAGAGACAGTTCTGCAAAGATCATGAAGACCTGAACCAACACCCTTGGCAAAAGGCCTGGGCTGTGTTTCAATGAAACAAGAGGGTGTTGTTCTTCAGGGTTGTTATGGTTGGAGAAACTCAACAATTTATTGTCATTTAGATAATTATTCTATCATGGGATGACCCCTCCCCACCCGGAAAGGGGAATTGGGGAAAACAAGGAAACATGAGTGTTGAAATATAAATAGATTTAATACGATAAGACTAAATAATTAACAATAATAATAAAAAGGAGTATTGATCCCAATACTAATACAGGATATACAAGAATTATACTCAGCCAAATATATCAGCAGGTGAGGAGAGAAATTGGACTTCACGCGGTTCAATGTGAATCATAAAGAAGACCCTTTATTGAGATTACAAGGTTCCTTTTATACAATCTTCTTGCTTATGCACGAGTACATGTTGCATTCATGCAATAGTTAACTGGCTAAAGCCTTTAAGCACGAGCTGTCCATGCAAATCAGATCAGCAACTGATTGGTTCCTTTAGTCCCTGTTAGCAGTCTGCAACTCCGGCTCCTCTTGGCTTAGTTCCGCATTCTTGCTCTGAAGCAATCGCTCTTGTTTCCGTTTTTCTTCCTTCACGGAGGCTTCAGGTGATCCCAGGAACAGGGACGCGGTCTACGACTATTTCTTTGTATGGCTGATTCAGTATATGTCTGTTTTCCCCTAAATACATTCCCACAAGCAGGAAGCTGAACTCCCAGCAGTGGACAGCAAATGTTGGACGCTGCGAGCACTGCAGCTTCAGGAGGAAGGGAAGGGCTCAGGGGTCCATCACCAAGGCACGAAGTTCTCTGGACCATCGCCATCAAGGGAGAGAGAGAACTACACAGCAAACTTTCTAGTTTATATCAAATGTGACGTTCATGGTATGAAATAATCCTGTTGGCTAGCCTGGGTCAAGAGCCCAGGCTTCGCTCCTCCTCATCCTCGCACCTCGCAAGGCTTGAAAACACGGAGACCTTGAAAACACTGAGACCTTGAATCCCACACAGCATAGCTGGCTATGAAGTAAATATTTGCACAAATTCAGACTCTAGAGTCTTCTAAAAGTGCAGCTTTCCCAAGCAGGATACCAGGTCCCCAAACCAGGACAAAAGTTGAAGCTGCATGCTCTTTTACAGCCACTGGTGCATTGGCTAGAATATTTATTGCATGCCCAAGCCTTCAGGCAACTTCTGTTTGCGGGGTGAGCAGGACCTTGTGTTCACTTCAGGCTTGTGCAAGTGACCTGCTAAATCTTGGGTTTCTTCTGATCCCCATTCAATAGTAAGTAAAATAGTCCCATTTCTTTAGCACTAACCAGCAAACAGATGCACTAAAAACGACTACCTTCACCCACAGGAGTGCATATCCCCACCTTAACAGAAGCTTAAAAGTTTCCAGAACTACTCTTGCAAACTTCCAGTGCCACCCCCAAAATGTTCCTGGGTGAAACAGATACATTGGTTTTCAATAACTGCAGCTGTGTCTGCCAACTACTTCTATGGAGGATTCCCAGGAGAAATGTTCCCACTGCCAGTCCTGGTTATGAATTTCCTTGTTTGACCTTGAATATGTCCACTCTGTCTCTGACAGAGGTGGCTGTCGTTGTGCCTCCAACCATTTAGCCTGGATAGTCAGGTGTGGACACCCATGACAGGTGTCTGAAGTATTTAGCACAGGTATCTGTCGATGCTAAACCCACAATACCTGACTAAAGCATTTAGCATTGATAAGTACCTTAAATACCCAGTGAAATCCAGCAGGGATCATTAGTTTTAAAGGATTGTAGGCATCCAAATATCTTTGAGAGCTTGAGAAAAAGCTTTTTTCCTTCTTCAATTAGTCTATACTGATGTTTTTTGCTTTTCCTTGGCTTTCTCTCTATTCCTTCCATTTCTTGAGGTCTCGGTGGTGCTCAGAATAGCTGATCCTGTCTCTCAAAAGACACAGATATCCTGATCCTATGGCGCACTCTGCGTCTTTTGCAGGTCTCTTCTGCTTGCACTGAAGTCTTAAAATAAAACTCCTTTTCATTACACTGGCATTCATTTTTGTGTACGATACTAGGATAGTAGCAGTATTTACTGAAATTATAAAAAGAGCATGAAAAGCTGATGTGATGAAGGAGTAAAATAAGCAGGAGCACAATAGTCCTTAAACTAGCCCTTTTAAACTTAGATATTGCATTCTAAAGATGCCAGCAGTGCAGATAAAGAGAAATTACATCAAGAAATGTGAATCACAACCCCATTTGAAGGACTGCACTGTAATTAGGTTTTCTTCCTTGTCAGGCTCGTTAAATAACTGCTGAAAGAAACGCTAATGGCATTGGGCATGCAGGGGTGCAGAGCCCATACCATCACAGCACCATGGCCATCCTGCTACCCTACTGCGAAGTCCCAAGGTCACATCATTACACCAATACCCACTCTGAAAGGGAGATTTTGGTGTGAAATCAGGCATTCCTTTGTGGATCTGGTAATGATTTAAGAGGTTACTGACTCTTGAACTCTCCTCTACCTCTGCTGGCTGAGGAAATGATAACTGATCATTAGAGCAGTCCCAAATCCATGCCAGTGTAAAGTGAATCAGGTTTTGTAAAGAAAAACCTCTCAGTCTTTTCAGTCCACATCTCGCTCAAGTCAATTAAGAACCATTTTTCAGCTCAGGGTAAGAAAGAGATCTTGAGGCTGAAGCGGTGAGTGGTGCTACTCACCTCATTTGCTGTTCATACAGATCCATCTGGAAGGTATACCTCAGGAATGAACAGTTACTGGTGTCAACTACCCCTTACAGGGCAGTTTCGCAGCAGCTCGCTATCAAATACACAAATAATCATCAGGTATGTTTACTATCGTTTCAAGAAGATCTGTGCAGCTTTTTAGCCTGTATATAGTCACTTCCTGACAAGAGCTAGAAATTAAGGAAGTCAAGAAATTAGGCTTACATTGACAAAATTCTAGTTAGAAACACAAATGTGCATTACGTGTGTTTAAATAGGGTATATTGCACTATTAGTAGGCATGAAGAACAGTCATATGGCATTTATAAAATCAGTAATTACAGGGATAGTTAGTTGGTAGTGTACATTAAAAAAAATCAGGCTTACACCAGCAGGTGTTCAATGTACTTCGAAGAAATCTTAGTTAATTTACTTGAGTTCAGAGACTACTTTGCCAAGGTTTGAGGGGAACTGGAAGTAGGTACATCAGCCTGATCGCAAGTTCAGTGCCTTGAATGGTATCTCAGCACAGAAACTTTCTCTTAGTGTTATATCACCTAGTATAAAATCATCTGACTCTCTGTATGGTTATCAGATGTTCTTTGTAAGAAATTATTTTAATCTGTATAAATTAAATAACTGCAGCTATTGATATTCTAAAAATAGTAAACAAGTGTATCTCAAGCAAGCTGCCTTTCTGATCAGCATGGGAAAAGCCCTAACCCATTACTTATTTTTTAATGTTCTTACTTCCCAAGTTTTCCTATCTTCTTTATTTCCTACTAAGTAGCAGCTTCTCATTGACATTTTATCAAGCAGTTTTCATATTGGTCTTTCTGATATTATGCTGTTAATATATTGAAGTATACTAAATGAATAATGTTTAAATGATAGGCTTGATACATCGCAGACACATCAGAAAACCGACAGAAGTTGTCCTGTAACATATAGTTAAGAGCATTTAAAGAGCACAGAACAAAAGCACAAAACTAGCCAGCTGGTCTCCTTCAGTGAGAAATAGGGTTTCAAAAATACCTTGTGCGGAAGCCTGCAACTGGGCTGGTTAATCTGAAATTGAGACCCCGTGGTCCTCCTTGGGCTGAATAGGCATCCTGCATCCATTGCCCGGGAGATGAACAATGTAGAGCTCTATTAATCATAATAAGGATTGCAATAAATCATAACAAGGATTCTGTCCTAGCCAAGGAATGAAGCAAACTCTGAATCTGGGGCTGAATGCAGAGACAAGTTAATTCATCAGTGAATTGTCAACAAAGAATGTGTCTTAATCTTAATTACTGGGAGACCACCATGTCAGAGCCCTGAAACATGTCTGAGAACTAGTACAAAGAGCAAACAAGATGTCAGCATGGAGTGATGTGCTAATTTCACATCCTGAGGTGATACTGGCTACAAATGGGAATGCTTCTTAGATTCACAGACACCTTCAGCTCTTGAGTATCCTCTCCTTTATGTGATATTCTGCCCCAGATATAGCAAACTCCTCCTTTGTCATCCACACTGGAAGCTTATGGATCTCCGGCTGCTAAGGAAATGGTATTTTCTAATTTGTCTTTGAGCATGAGGGGGGAGAACATGAGGCTTGTTGCACCCAGACAAGGTGATATATACAATTTTATGGTCAGGCCCCTGGTGGGCTATTAATAGTTGACAGTAATGATGACTTTTTATATGTGACACAAGTGTGTAGTTTCCCTTTATAATAATGTAGAAAGGATTAGAAGCTTGTAAGCTGGAATGTTTTTAATCCTAAAACAGACATTACATGACTAATTTCTTAAAAGGTCTTATTTCTCTCCACTGATAATTATGAGAGTGCGGGTGGCGCAGATGCAGAAATATGTGCAGTAAACTTCTGAAGGCAGGTGGGGAGAATCCCCTCCTGGTTTCTTGAAGACCTGTTGCCTTTGGCAGCAAATGCTGTGGGGTGTGTTTATGGGTTCAGCAGGGAGATATACGATGTACAGCAGAGTTCCCAGCACAGCCCAAGACGTGCGGAGAAGTGTCTCCATCTTTCTGCCCATCGCTCTTGGGAAGGCAAGACACACATTTTTAGAAGAAATCACATACATATGTATGCTTACATTCTATTATTGCTGTCTGAGACCTGTGTTCTTTCTGTCATTAAAGCGATGCTGGCAGAGGAGGCCTAAAATCCTCTGTAGGTTTATCTATACAAGGCTCAGACATTTTTATTTAGTCCTCAAATACCTATTCCTTACCCATTTTTATATCCAGTCCATTAAGAAGGTCACCGAAGTGTGATGACCTGGAGGCATTTAGTTATCAGCAAACCTGATTGGATTTGGGGGTAGTTTTTCTTCTTCTGCTACTGAATAAAGTTTTGCAATTTGTATTTTTACCCCAAGAGTAAAATCCATGAATTTGTGAATGTAAAGTGCCTGCACTGTCACAGACACCAGCTACCACTAGTTTCTGAACAGATCTGGCTTTTTTTTTGTTAAGAAAGAAGTAATCAGTCAAAACATGCTGTGCTTTCTTGCCAAGATCTTCGTCTCTAAGTGCCATCTTCAGCACTGTATTGTCAATGTCATTTATTTATTTGCCTAAATGCTATGCCAGAAACTTCTCTATCACTTTGAATTTTCAGCTTCAAATATATTGTGATCTGTGTTCTCTTATAAATTTCTGCCATCGCTACACTCCCCTCTTTTTGTTATTAAAGCCTAGAAGCTCGTGCAAAGCAATTATTGCTCTTTTTGTAACTCGGACATTTTTATTTGCAGTTCATACTGTTTTCCTTTCAAACTTTTTCCTCCTTACTGCATTTTTTTTTATTTTTCTGATGACTGTGGGCTGTTCCTTTCTAAGGTGACCTGCAAAGGATATTTTTTTTTTACTTGGATTTATACTTTGTCTCTTTCTGGTGTACAAAGATATTCTTCTTTTTGTTTGTTTATTCATAGCAATTATTTTTTTCTTGGCTATTTCAGGAATGTCAGTGCTGGCCTTTTCTGATTTTTCTGGATGCTACTTTGAATCTTCCCAAGGACAGTTATTATTAGCTCTTACATTGCAGCTGACTGGGTGTGGGTGTTGAAAGTTTAATCTGTTATCTCCATAAAATATAATTACTTGTACCCACCAACCTTGAAACGAGCCCATATTTATATAAAAAGCCTAACTATTTCTCAGTGAAAGCAAAATTTACTAGCTACCTCATATCTTCCAGAAATGTTCTCCAAAACTGCTAGCTTCATTAGATATATATCATGACTAAATCTCAGTCAGGCTTTCTTATCTATATACCTGTGCCTAATAATAAAGTAAAACCTTGCAACTTTCCCCTCCCTCTTCCATTAAGAAACATGTTGTATCTAATTTCCTTCAAAACTTCTCAGGGAAGATTTCACTGACACTGTGTAGTTGTCTAGCTTGCAGTTTCTTATCCTAACAGTGGTGTTTAAAACTGGTCAGGTGAATCATACCTTAAACGCCTATTTCTCTTCTTCGAATATAGAGAAAACTCATAGGTCTTGCAGCAATACGCCTTGCTATTGATGAATGAGGGAGATGAATCCCATGTCTTGTCTCCATCCAGTTTTCCCTTCCCCAATATGTTCCTCTTATCCTCGTTAGGTAAGGCTATGTGATTTACATCTGATCATACAATGTGCAATATACACCCATCAACACTGAACTCTGTGCTGTTAGAAGTAGCAGTCAGCTTGCATATGACCTTGGGAACTCCATGCACAGGTTAGCCTTGACATACACGGACCACAAGCAACCTATGACACTGCGACTCTGTAAAATAGGCGGCCAAACAGTGACTTCTGCCAGCCCTAAGGGAATGCAGCCTGAGCTGTAATGTGTCCTGGTCACCACGACAAATCATTGTCTAAAGGAAAAGATCACAGCTCCTCATGTCTCTGATGCTCACATTTTCCACAGCTGACTTTAAAACCATTTTTTGGTGACGATTTGGACCTTCGCATTGATTGGTTGTTCTCACTCCCCAGGTTTATTTTTTTGCCTCAGTGGATTCTTATCCCTGTCTTTTCACAGGTGTTTTTTTTATTACACTGAATAGACCAAGATCCTCTAGTCCTTTCTTAACAGAGACACTCTTTTCCTCTGATCTTTCTTGTAGACCTTTGCAATTTCTCTTCCGTGGTGATGCAGAGTCAGGACAGTATTCTAGATAAAGCCTTGCAGGGACTTTCTGCAGTGCCATTAATAAGAAATCCCTCTCAACTGGTTCTATTACTGAACTGTTAGGCAGGAAAGTGGACATCACTGAGGAGCAAAAATGTAGGACTGCTCCACTCAGTGAAATGTCTCTCCTCAAACTTTGTTACTATTGCCTTGCTGCCATTTGCTGGAATAAACAGCAATCCTGTGTTAAAATAAAGGGATCCGTGGTTCGAACACCAGTGAAGAGAAGTAGCTGTTGAATTGTGTCCTCGCCTGCTGTGGCCAACAAGCTCAATGACAGAGATAAATGTAAGTTGGCAGCATTACTGGATCCATATTTTAAGCAAAAATTGAAACCTCGCTTCTACAAAGTGCTGACATGGCTGTCTGAAAAGATGAACCATTACGTTCAGGATCCATCCTCCCTTATCTGCTTTGCTGAGTGCTCTGCAAGTTGGTATTTCACAAACCAGTGGAAAGAGCCACCTGATGTAGCTAAGCAAATCTTCTGAGTGGAAAAAATACCCTAAAACCTATCAAGGTCAAAAGCTGTATAAAGGACTGTGAGCCTAGGGCAAAGTTGTTTTGGGTTACAGTCTGACATGGGACATCGGTTGGGCAATGCACAGCACCAGTTGGACATTAATTCAGTTGTTTAAAAAATAAGTGCCCAGTGCTACCTGGGATGCCTTAAGATACTGTGTCTGGTCTATAGTTGCTGACTGAAAAGGGTGCAGGTTTCCTGTACATCCAACGTGGTATCTCTTAACCCTGTGCACTAGCACAGGGTTAGATGTTCTATTGTATCTGATGAGGGGTCTGGAGCACAAGTCTTATGAAGAGCAGCTGAGGGAGCTGGGGTTGTTTATCCTGGAGAAAAGGAGGCTGAGGGGAGACCTTATCACTTTCTACAACTACCTGAAAGGAGGTTGTAGGGAGATGGGGTTCGATATCTTCTCCCAAGTAACAGGTGATCGGACAGGAGGAAACCGCCTCAAGTTGCGCCAGGGGAGGGCATCCAACAGGAGCAATTTCCAGATTTGTCCTACATTTCCAGAAAATCTTGTTTGATCTCAAATAAGTGGCTGATTGATAAATGATGACCATTTGTAGATGTCATCACCTTCAGTCAGATTTCTGAGTGATCAGAGATTTTCAGAATAGAAAATTAAACATATATTGTCTGATGAAGAAATTAATGATTCCAGTGTATAAAATGAAATATCAGGATAGTGCATGTAGGCCATGTTTCCTATGTTTTTATCCCTATATGCATAATTTTCATGGAGAGGTTGGCTGTATTTCATAAATGCTAGCTGTCCAATTGCCTTTTCAAACAGTAATGCCTATATCATATTATTTGGAAACGATAAACATAGTTCACTGTTAAATATCACCTATAGAAAAATTCAGAAGAGAAGGTCAAGGGCTTAATTTAAAAAAGGATCTTGACTGAAGCTTTACATTGAATCAGAGGGAGGTGGAGCTGAAGGGCTAATACAGTGTTGGTTCTTCAATATTTCCCAAAGCCAGTGTCCCTTTTTGCTGCCTGCTAGGTGATTCTTCAGAATTATGTATTACCTTCAGCTATATTCAATTTGCTCCCATACGACTAGTGTCTGACAACAACAAAAATGTGTGCTCTTAAAAGCGTAGCCATTATGGTATCTTCTTTTATTGTCTGGTAGTTGCAGTGTGTTCTATTGCATTACATGAAAAATAGAGTCTGTCTCTTCTGTGATTAGATAGAGAGGAAAGATGGGTGCTGTATTTTGTCAGAATTTACAGCAGCTGATAGGGGTAAATGAATAAAATATTCTAAGTTAGAGTTCACCTTCCTTTGCTGACTATTGAGATCGTTTCATATTCTTTCCTTTTATATAACAGATTCAGACAAAAGCACATTTTTCTTTTTTTCTGATCTTCATCATATTTAGTGAATGCTGGAACTTACGACAGTGAATCCACATCTTGCAGCAGATGGCTGCTTTCTGAGCGGGCTGGGAGGAAGGATTTTTCTTTCACTCCCTGAAATGGGTCATTTAAATAAATGGGTTACAACTGATGACCAGCGTTGACCCTCAAAATCAATACAATCATCGCTGTCTGAGGACTGTTCCCTCTGCTGCTCTGTTTGTGTGTGTGTAAGTGGAGAAGTTCTATAATGGATAAATCTAAAGCCAAAAACCATCAGTGGAGATTTTTCTCCCCAGATTTAGCCTTTAATGTGTGCATTGTTTTCCTGTTTCTCAGAAGGCTTTGGAGATCTTTCACATGAAAACTGCCATAGGAAAACCACCACAGGAAAACCGCCATGGGAATAAAGTATGAGTGAAGCATCCCTGGTATCTGTCACTAGTTCTAGCAAAAACCAACTCAAGGGAAGAATATTATGGCCTACATTTCTAAAGGAGGCTAGTAGTTTTGGGGGACCTAATTTTCAAAGCAGATGACTATCCAAAAGGCAAGTGAATTCCCTTAGAGATATTCTTGACACCTCCCAGTCAAGTTATGTGTCTTCCTTTGGTCATGATACATTTTTTTGCAAGCCTGAAAAACAGAGTCAACTTTGGAAATACAGGAACCTTGGTGCATTTGGGAGCGAAAAGATTCCATTCATGCAAAGCAAAGCAAAATGAAACAAACTCTTCTATAAATGAGCCATAATCCATCTCCCATACCCAATTAAGATGTCGATATACCTCTAGCCTAACTTACGTTGAGTTCAAACTCAACATTACTAAAACAACATTACTGATCCCCACCCCTTCCATCTACTTGCATTCTTCTCTCCTTTTCAGTCATTCTGCAAAAGAACACCATCATCCTTGTCAATCAAGCTTATCATTTGGGCATGATATTCATGCAGATGGATTTCTCTCCATCACATCAAGCTGTTTCTAAATCTCACAGACACTTCCTGAAAAAAGATGCAGATTTTCTAATCCATCCATCCATCCAGTTAAATTGTATCCAGGCCCTGAGCACTTGATGTCTCAAGCCTTGATAAACAGTTTGGTATTACTGATGTCTATCCATAATTTGGGTGCTGCATTACTCTGATCACATAATTTATTTCTGTATATTTCTTTAACAAAGTTGTGTCTTTTCTGTTGCAACAATTACAAGAAAGTTTCCTTTTTTACGGTTTTACTTAGCTCTCTATATCTTAACTCGTTCTCTCTCACTTCACAGTGACAGATCTGCTTTCAGGCCTTGGCTTCAAACATAATGCCAACTTACAGCTTTATATTTTGTCTTTGTTTTGTCCCAGATGCTTGAGGTAAGTTCCCCCAAAACAACCTTCCGTTTAATATTAGTCTGAATATGAATAAAAGTCCAGAACACCGATCCCGTACAAGTCAATGACTTTATTGATTAGTACTGGGTAGACTACGACCAACCAATAACACAGATGATATTACCAGTTATGGTCTGGTATGTGCTACAATGACTGTAAATGAAGACTAGTTTAAGAGATGATCTTGAACAAAAATATTTTTTCACCTTGTTTATGGCATTGAGTTGAATAGAATGAGTCAATCTCCATCTGTCTAAGTCAAGAGCAAAAGTAAAAAGCATTAGGGTGACATGCATGCAAGCTGTAGGTCTGGTACTCAACAAAAAACATTGTTCGGTAACTCTTAGCCGGTCCACTGTGGTAAAAGGTTACGGAAAAAGTTTAGCTGATCCCTTAATATAATTGTGTTTACAACGTAACACTATACAGACCATCTGCTAATAAGCAAAGAGGGTAAATCAAAATAGCCAAATACCATCCCCTGCCAATGATCTGCAAGGTCATGTCTTCTTTCTGCTTCATATTTTTTCTTGACTCTCTTCTTCTAGGTGATGTCTATAAAAAATTGAGAACATTCAGAGTAGTTGGGTGCTGCAAACCACTGCCTGTAACATCATCGGCATCTTTATGACTGCCTTTTTTGCTCACTTATTAGAAATTACCTGCTTAGAGGGTTTTGAAAAAGGAATCAATTTTTCTTTTATATTTGTACAGTAAATGTAGGGACTACAGTAAGATTTTTTAAAAAAAAAAAAGTATAGCTACTATATTTAAACCCAATTACTCAAACCATTTCTAAAAGTGAACAGCTTTTTTTTAAAAAATGCTATGAAACAGCTAGCTCAATTCTAGCCAAATGTCAGAGTAATCTTGTGAGAGCCATCCCCATCTTTATTGAAGATAATAACCTTCAAATAAAGGTAAATCTGAAAACATTTGGAGTCATCCTTCTCTATAAGACTCCGAGTCACACATTTTAAATGGGATCAGTGTTTACCTCGCATCTTTACTGAACTGATCATTTACTTTATTCCAGGTTGGTTACTCTACAAAATGGAACTAATTCCTTCTAATAATGGTTGGCACAGAGTGCTATGCTACTTGGACATGTTTACATGAATTTTACATAAATGAATAAGTAAAGTAATGGTGGCTGTCAGTGCAATATTTATCATTACTCGCTGAATTGCGAGTGCATAGTTTAAAGGTCATAACTTACTAGCAATGAGAATCTGCACAGGTTGCTCTAGCAAATGTCATCTTTTGTGATTTTAGCTTCAGCTGCAGCCTAGTGGCCAGCTGTGTTAGCTCTAATTCGGTTGTCAGTATAATAGAATCCTGTTGGTAGAAAACGTCTGCGGCCCCACTGCTCATCAGGGTTGTATAATTGTGATCCTGTGCTAGAACGATTCACGCAGGGACCACTGGGGGAGGACCCTGTCCCTTTGGACCCCTCCTGGGGGGAGGTGCAGGAAGGTGTCCCATAGGATCCCTGTCACATCTGCCAGAGCCAGGTGGGTGTTTCAGATGCTCTGGTGCATCTCTGAAGGTATTAAAGCCTGATGTGTGCGCAGTTGTGTTGAGTCCCTGGGTCATACGTGCTGTAGGCACCTGTAATTATATGTGAATCTAGACTGGAATACCATTGGAGATGTCTAGACCATGTTAACAGAAACTGACTGACAGAGAGCGGAGAGAGGGGTATTCCCTGAAATTGAACCGGTTCCTCTTTAGACACAGGGAATGAAATGATCTCTGGGCATGCCTTGAACATCTCTGCATCTAATTGGCCAGGCTAAAGTAACCACATAACAATTAGACATATAATATTTAGATAAATGATTCCTGTCTAATAAAAAAAAAAAGGAAGTAAATAATGAGGAAATGGAGTTCATGATTTTTATCTGATTAAATCTGACTGCTGACACAAAAAATGGATAGAAGTGGGGGTCATCAGCACCGAGAGCACACAACCCTATCAGATGAGCTGCAGAAATAGCTCCTAATGGTCGGTACAAGCCAATCTGAAGAGCCTGGAGGCTGTGTATGAAGAACATGCCTGCATGTACCAAAGCCCAACATAACGTGCCTGTATTCACTTCGTATAGTTGAATTCCCCGTGCACTTGCAGGTGTTCATGAACTGGGACTGAGCTTGAAAAGAAATCCTTACATCACTTCACAAATCATTCCTGACAGACTGAAAGTGTGAAAAATCAACCTTAAAGAGCTTATTTCTGAATCTGCATGTGCAGAATTTGAGGATGAGCGTGATGCCAACCCACCAGGTGTGAACCCAACAAGAGAGGACAGGAATTGATACCTGAACCATGTCCAACCTCCAGGAATACAGCTAAATTCACTTCAGAGGAAAAGGTTATTACTAAGTATAGTCAGCTATCCCTGGTTTTTGGTTTGTTCATTTTCAGTTTCCGCATTTAGTGCTTTGTAACTAGAATAAGAGAGGTGGCACGTCACCCAGATCACAGAGCATAGGACGGGATTCATTTTACTAAACTGCTGTCCAATAGTTAGCCATATAGTGTAAGGTGGTTGCCTCAGTTCCTACTGCAATTAGCTTACTTCTGGGGATGGGTTTATCAAAGCTATTTTGGTACTTGCCTTTGATGGGATGAACTCACTTCAGGAGACGCCTATCTCTCCCTGTTGACTATGAGTGTTTCAGGCCAGACATCCATCATGTGATGGCCAAAGTCAGACCCTCCACACAGGAAGTCTTAGTAGCAGTTGAGGTAGAGCTAAACAACAGCCTGCAGCTCCACTTTAAAGTACGTAGCTTGAGTTAGGAAGTGATAGATAATGATAGATTCATAGTAATAAGATTTCCTTTGACATATTTCCAAACTGCACAACCTGGCATGGTGTAGGGTCCCAGCCTTATGATGGGAATAAACTCCTCCTTTGAGTTACCTTTCCCATTCCCAGCACCCTGTACACCACCACTACATCTGCATTCAGCCTTATTGCTCAGGCTTAAATTGGCCTACTTAGTGGCATTGATTTGAAGTGAGAATCATGGGGGCGGGGGGAGCGTGCCTAATAATTTTTCAAGACTTTTGCTAATTAAACTCTGAGTTGCCAAACACTGGGACGATAGTCGTGGATTCTCAGGCAAAATGGAGTGGATATTGTGTTGGAGCTTGGCCCGACTTCTATCCTACCTCAAGCTACTTTTAACGTTAGCCCAGATAGTTAATAAAACTGGAGAGGTGTTTTAATACAGCCTTATCTGAGCAGCTTGTTGTGATACGTGAGAGTAATTTCTTATACCTGTATAAACTAGAGCCATCCTGGCTGTAAGTCGGTGACACATGGGATGCTGGGCAGTTCTCAGCTGGACTCTGGGAGGATTTTTGCACCTATTTGGAGCTTCTCCCATCGAACACAGCCACAGTTTCCTCTTCCCTAGAAGAGCTGTTATGGCTTAGACTTGGTAAGGTTTTAGTAGATGTTTCTCTTGAATCTACAGACTTCACAATGTCACTTCTTATCTGTGAACAAAATTGTCACAATTATTAGTTTTTTGACGAACTAGGTTTCCAGTTTTGATACACACAAGGAATGTGCCTGGGGCAGGTTCTAGGTTTGTCACAATCCTCAGAGAGAAGAGGAGTTGCTAAAAAGGACTGACCCATCAACAGGCTCTCTGTAATTTTCCTTGCATACAAAGTGATCCAAGTTACTTTAGCTGAGAGATCACATTCAACATGCAGAGCCAATGTTTGATTACGCAGTTTATCACACCCCTGAGTTTAAATCAGGAGTAACACTCTCCGGTGCTTATCACGGCCACTGTGCTGCATATAAAACCTACCAAAGCTCCTCCTCTGTGAAGGGAAGGAAATTCATGTAAACATCAACGATCAAGATGGCAGGCCCAGATGTGCCACAGTGCCTAGCTTATATATATAATTATATGTATTATATATAGATTCTATATATTTTTATATAGAATATATATTCTATATAGAATATATACTCTATATAGAATATAGCTATATTATAGCTATAATTATACAAACGAACTTATATATAAGCTCAGAGCTTATCCTCTTTCTTGCATAGATAAGTACTAAACCAGGTCTTTCTATGCTTCTAGTTAAATGGAAAGTGTCTTTGTCAGCTTTTCTACTGGCTTACATCCCGTAAGCTCTCTTCCTGGAGGGGCAGCTGTTTTGTATTCATATAATTTGCACAGGGTATATAGAATGCACCGCTGCGTGCATTTGGGTTATGGTTTTCACTCCAGATGACACAGAAAACATCTTCTTTGAGATTCTCTGACTACGGCTTGTACATGGAGCAGTATTGCTATGTCTATATTTTTCCCAGTGATCCACCAGGCAGCTGCATTCCCTTAAACACCTGGATGTTCCACATTATTCAGAGTGTTCTCTGCAAATGGCTGGGATAAATGATGAGATTCAACTGCTGGGAGAGTAACCTAATCAACATACAAGGTCACATTCAAAAGCTTGAATGTTACTTCCCAATTAGAGCTACATATCGGGTGGAAGGCAAGAGAATAAATATTGATGATTTTCTTCGCTGTTTAGTGATCTTTTCAGGGAAGCAGTTACAGTTTCTGGGATGGTGTTCGTGTACAAGATGCATTCTTCCAGTATGCATTTTTTTCTTCCCTTAAGCCAGTAAAATAAATCTCAAAGAAATTTTGAAAAAATACCCTGCAGTGAAGACAAACTCAGAAATGTTTTTTTTTTTCCATTATTCACATTGGGGATTGAAATCCAAAGATAATTGGCAGTGAAGACAAACTCAGAAATGGTTTTTTTTCCATTATTCACATTGGGGATTGAAATCCAAAGATAATTGGCTATGTTCTGTTTCCAGTTACCCCTATTTCTACTCCACTGATGTCATTAGGGACTGCATAGGTGCTGCAGAACAGAATTAAGTTCACAATCTCTTCAAGGCGGTAGGTACTTCCATGTGGTGGGTAGGTTGTTTGACAGGAGCGGTTTCTGGATGGGAGGGATAACCAAGATCTAGAGGCAGCCTTGGTGCACTGAAAAAGCTGAATCTGACCACTGTGAGGTGTTGCACCTCACCAGCAGTGGGTATCTCGATTCCATCAGTGCACTAGTTTTCTCTTCCTCACTTTCATGGTGAACAGGGCTTTTCTGCTGCTTGTAGACTCGTGTGGCAAAGTATTTCAGTGACCAGAAGAGACTTTCAGGCTGTATCTTTCATAACACCTATTTCTGGGCTGTAGCTGTCACCCACCCTATGCAGCCATAGACTTGCTGTTCCTTGTTTTCCTATTCTTTTGCCCATTACCAAAAATTCTTTGCCTTCTATCACACATTTGCACCATGGAAGAACTGGATGATATTTTTCAGTGAATTGTAGACTCCTTGAGCAAAGGCTCCAGAGCTGTTTGAAAATTTTTGCATGCTATCTGGAGAGCAGTTTTTGGCTACAAACATTGACATCTATTTGAAAACAAGGGTTTGTTTTCAAACTGAAGTATCCCTCCTAAAAAAAATATTATGTTCCCACATCACCTGGTCTTATGAAATGATCTGAAGGAAATGAAAAGGAAAAAAAAACCCTAAAAGTTTCATGTCAAGTCGATCTACACTGAACATATAGCTCAGATAGTGCCAGGGCAGTAACTGAACTAAAAATACTTTTCTGCAAGCTCCCGTTCTTTGCCTAAACTCTTCATATTTGTTGATCACTGGATTTTCTTGCTATAATAACTGCTTCATTGTGTAATTAATTTTCCTGGAGAATTCATTCGTGCAGCTATTGCTTTGCATTATTCAGTAATTAATTACCTGTAAACAGGTTCATGTTTTTTGTATATTCCTCATATTATTCCTGAATTGTCTTCATTTTGTTAAGGTGACTTCAACAATCTTTTTCCCAGCCCTTCTCTCTGTCCTCTTCTCTCTCTTATTCTGTCATTCAGTCCTCAGCCCTGCAGCACCCTCCAGTCCTCACTTTTGACAGCAAAGACAATTTTCATTCCTTGCATAACAGCCAAATGAGGACAGTTTCGAGACATAAAAAATGTCGCTAGATAAGGCAGTTATAAGGCTTTTTAGAGGGTGGTTCAAACTCATGACTGGTTGACTCTGGGCTTCTTGGCAGTGGTGGGGTGGTTCCAGGGACAACAGGGCAGACTGGAAGTGGCCAGTAAGTGTTTGTGAGGTCTGAGGTTAAGGACTGGGAGGACTTTAGGAGACTTTATGAGGTTCCAAAGACCTGGAGTGAGTGAAGGGACCTGGGAGGAGATTTCAAGGTGCCCAATGGGGGGAAACACAGGATGAGACCATTTAGTGGGGTTTCAGAGGGCTGTTGGTAGAAGGAGGTCCTTTCTGCCTCCCTACTGTGAAGGGCCTCATAATAAACGGAGAAAGTTTGGCAAACTCACTTCTCCTGGGATCTTCAGCAAATATCCTTTGTTTTTCTGGATCATAACATCTAAGTCATAAGCCTCATTGTAGCTCTGCTTTGAATTTTGGTATTCACAAAGCTTGCAGTTTCTTCACAGGTTGGTTGTTTCTCAGACACAGGCTTAATCTTAATATCTGTTTCTTAATTTCTGCATCATTACATTGTTTATGAGTTGGTTTTCCTCCATTTGTAATGCTTGATCAAACAAAATCAATGGTAGAGATACATTTTTTATTAGTATTTTTTTCTGTGCGACACATTATACTGATCACTGTTAATAAGCAAATGGCTTTTTGGTACAACTTTGGCTTTGCAAAATGGAATGACACCCAAGAGTCTTTTCCCTTGGACAGGAGTTATGCCAGTGCTATACAGAGTGGACTTGTTATGTGAGATGGATCCCCTGCATGATCTCAGAAGAATTTCTTAGGTGAATTTGCATGTTTACAGGTTTGTGAATTCGCTTTTGCAAATATTTTCTATTTCCCTCCAGCTCATTTTTTTTGCAAGTAAAATTTCTGCCATAAAGCTTGTTTACTCCAGCACTTGTTTAAAGGAGATGAATAAAAGAAAACTCAAAAACTTAGAGCAACAGTATCAGTCGACTCCTTTGCTCAGTCCAAAGGGCACAAAACAAATATTCAGGATGACTTTATTTGCCTTTGGATTAAGTTCTGACTGAAAAGTTTGGTTTTCAGACACATTTCTGAAGCACAAGACGCTGTTCAAATCACCAGCCCAAAAAGAGATCTGTGTTTTAGGGGAAAGTAGTCAGAGCACAATTAAAAGATGATGTCTGGATTTGTCAAGCTTATGGAGACTTTTTGTACCAGAGTAGACTCACATCTTAATATGTCAGGGCTCATCTACCTTAAATAGTCCATGATATTCCAAATATCAGGTTCTAAGTTGCTCATCTGAAATATTCTCAGTAACCATCATTAGAAAAGTAATACAGCCTTTAGGGATTAATGCAAATATCACTGGAGTTGCTAGGAGCTTTACTTTAAATACATTGGATCGGAGATACACCTGATTAATCTGCTTCTAATCTGCTTGTTTTGCAGCTGATTTCATGGCCTTTTGCAGGCTGGTATTGGTTCATTCAACCCACAATCTGCAATGACTAGAAGCTATTGATATTGGCAGCATGACACTGACTTTGAATTACGATATCTTTTTTCTCCATAGGACATCAGAACTGGCGTCTCACTGATCATGACTATGCAGCTTCTTGTCAGCTTGACGTGTGGACACTGAATGAGTGTCCTCCTTCAGTATTGTACCTTAGCAACGGAGGCAGAGCAAACATTTCAACCTCAGTCACTGAAGCCTCATCCTTTGAAAGGCTCTGGAAGGACAACCTCATGCCATTCGCAGAGTGCAACAGCACACCTGATAATTGGCTCTATGGGAGGCACAAAAAGTTTGCTGTTGAAGTTCCTTATGAAGGCACAGCATTTCGGGATCAGCACGTTAGATGGACTAAGGATGCTCAGAAAGTCTGCCCTTGCTTATACCCTCATTAAAACAAGATTTAATATGAACTTTATTTGAATGCATTAGCATACATATATTACCATTATTCCTTAATATTTTATCATGAGAACACATTAGGATGGCTATATATGGGGACTGAGTCTCTGCTGGGTGAAATTTGCCTGTATAATACACTCACACAGGATTCAAGTTTTCCCTCATCCCTGTCACCATAAGGTATTGTTAATAACATTAAAATAAAATTTTAAAAAATCTGAGCAAAGACAAAGCGTTAGTGGCACATGGTTACTTGCCATGGAAACAGATACAAAATTTATAGTTCAGGAACGTTTAATTTAAACAAAAACAAAAAAAAAAAAGGAAAGGAATTAATTTCTCAATGAAGTTACAATTCCAAATTGAAGAACTCATAAGTTACATGATACTTTGTTTCAAATTTTCATCCTGGTTTACGATGAAAACATTTGGGAAAATAGTTTCCAAATGTGTAAATGTCGATATTTCCCTCAGGATGGAAAGTCATGTTTGCTATTCGGTTGCATACTCCACAAATCCTATATACAAATGCTTGCAAAGACTATGTCCTCCATCAGGGAACAGGGAAAATGTTCTCACTTGGTGAAAGGTCTTGCTCCAGGCTCAGTGAATACCTGCAACAGATCTCCAGTTCCGCAGCGTTTCTTGCTTTTTGCTCCTGCAATGACCCATGTCCATGGACCATGGACTCAGCCTATATCCCTGATGAAGATGTCTCCCATAAGCCTACTTTATTCTCTGAACCAGTAATGGTATTAATTCTGATCATTAAAATCAAATCTTGGCATGCAGTTTTCTGGTAGCATCCTTGTCATGAAGATTAAATACGTGTAAACTGTGCTTTCCTTGGTGCTTCAGAGAGGCCTTTCAATGAGATTTTAGCTATAAACTATTGCACTTGACAAATTCATACCAGCTTTAATTTGAAAGGCCTGCAGAGTTTAAATGCTCAGCCACCTATGTCATCAGAGGTCTTAACTTCTGCAGTTTCTGCTGCAGAGTTTATAGGCTCTAGAAGAAACTTGCATTTTCCTCAGCAATTTTGGAGCCACGCGTATTTCTCAAGAGAATGCAATTTTCAGTAAAGGATTAGTTTCTTCACTGAAAAGGATGCCTGTGACAGTCTGTATTAACACTGATTCAATTTGATTATACGTTAATTTTAACAAAGCCACATATTCCAAAGGAAAATTATTCCTACTCAAAAATGTTGACATTAGCTGCAGAAATCTATCTTCCTTTTAATTTCCAGATGGCTTTGAGGTTAAATTGTTCATTCTTCCTACCATTCAAACAACTGAACCTACGAAGAGTAGCTGTGGGTTCCAACATCAAAACATATGGCTGCTTTGTTATTTATAAAAAAAAACACACCTATTTTCTTCTTCCTTTAATTCCCTTTCCGTTTAATAGTAGCTTATTAAGCTAATTTTTTAGAAGATGTAAAGTAAAGAAAAAATATATTTCACACTCTTTCTCCAACACTTATTTAAAGCAGTGATGTTCTCTTCCCTCAGTTTTCTTTCTTTTATACATCTTCCTGCTTTTCGCTTGCCAGTACAAGACAAACTCATGTGATTTGTTACAGTTATACTCACCACCAAGGTATGAAAACATATAATGATTTACATTTTTGGCTAAAAGACCCACGTAATTTTTTATGTGATCTTTTTTGACATGTATTGATCTGTGAGACTTGGTGTCAATGTCACTGTCATGCCAAAAAATGTAGAATAAAGCAGCAATTGGTGGCCTGAAGCTAAATTGCTTTCTTCCACACCCTCCTCCACCAGCTATGTTTTGCATTATGTATTAGCCTTTTCTTTTAATGCACATAGTCTTTAATGTCACTGGAAAGATAAGGAGGAAGAATGTGTTTCAGTCTTGGATGGCAGTCAAATTCTTTTTGGCAGGTCTGAGTTAAGAAAGCAAAAGTGAAGTTTTCAGAATCCTCTTTTGAAGATAGATGTTTACGAAGAAAAAAAAATAAATCAGATTGTCTCAGCATATTCAAAACCACCAAAAATTTTAGAAGTTAAAACCTGACTCCATTGAAATCCCCGGCAAAACTCCGGCTTTTTTGAATGAGGCAAAGGTGTTTGTTGTAAACTCTCTGATCTTGGAGGATTTTAGCTGATGGATGTAATTGCAGATGATCTGTTAATTTGGACAAAGAACAATCAATTAAGTGATGAGGGATTACATAATGTTCAGCAACCTGCTGAAGAAAAAAGTCTAAGCCTGAAAAAGACCAAATATCAAGTCAGGTAGGGTTTGAGTAGGATTATCCTCACCCAACCTTTGCTTTTTAAAAATCAGGCATCTTCTCTGGGCTTCTCGTAGACGCTGGGATTCAAGCTCCAGCTTCAGACGTGTTGGCAACCACATCTAGGTGGATTCATTAAAGTGTTTAAATTGCCATTATGCTCAGTGGGAACCTGGTCAATACTGTCAAGCAACCTGCAAAGCAGTTTGGCTCATGCTACACTCAACGCCATGATGTTGTTTCCAGTCACAGGGGGTCAAGTGGGACCTCTGGAGGGAAATTTACCCTGCTGATTTTGAGACAACATGGACCATGCTCCTCCATGGCCCATTTGCCTCTCCACTGACCACAGAGGAAGTCCAGAAAAACCAATTGAGATTGGACCTCTGAACTGTTGTGCAAAATAAAAGTATCTTGTAACAGGAGGGCTTTTGTAAATGTTTGTGGCAGGCTAACACATCAATCACATTGATTCCTAATCATTACAGATGTGCTACTTGACTCCAGTAGCTCCTTGGCAGATAGAGGATGGTGCTGGGATAATTGCCCAGGGTAAAATTTCTGGCTGGAAAAAAAAAAAAAAAGTCAGAAAAGCACTGGCATTGAAACTTTGAGATCAATAAGATGCTTGAGATTTCTGTGGATAAAATATAAGTGAATGCATATGTCGTGTAGCATTGTACGTTCTCCATGGCAATATGTTTTGGAGCATTTTCCTCCCTTGGCATGGGACTTTTTTTTTTGACATCTGACTCCGACCTAAGAATGACTTCTTAGTGTGCTTCAGAAGGGAAGATGGCTGAAAATAGGAGGAACACTGTCTCAAAAATAGGAAGGCTATTAAAAGCAGGACACTACAGCTTGAAGAAAAGGATTGTTTTTATAAGTAATGGCTGTTTTAAAGAAGGTAATTCTACGAGTCTAACATCCACAAGCTTTTCAATTCCCGAACTTAGGAAATGACAGGGATGTAGTGTAGAAAGGCCATGCACTTGGAATTAGAGATAAGGAAAAAATGGTAATTAGGTAACGCTTACCTTGTCATTGAAAAACGGGACAGATTTTTATGTCTGTTATGGTGGCTATATGTAAGTGTTATCTGATATCCATCAAGAACTGTGCATATTTGTCAGAGCTAGGCAGTACCACACAGCCTGTAGTACCAAACTTTCCCTTTCTGGAGCTACAGATAAGCAATTTGGAGGTGGTCAAACCAAACCTGAGATACTGGAAACTAGAAACAATGGGGACAAGCATGTCAAGGTTGCCATCTTTGCAAGTAGGAAATAGCATGGAAGCTCTAAAGAGAAGAGACTGCAAAGCTGCCAAATTAATACCTATAGGCTCCTTACCGTGGTTGCACAGCATATACTAGAAATTCAGGCCCTCAGTAGGAAGTGAAGCCTTCTTAATAACACTAAAAATATTGCCTCTGCTTCTAATGAACATCAAAACCCCAAAGGTAGGCCTTATGTTCCCTGGGTAAAGGCTTACAGGAAGCCTCTATACTTGGATTATGAAGGGTAACAAAAGCAGGAAACTCAGGCTGCAGGTAAAGCATAAATAAAAGTGGTCAAACTGGAGAGGGAACAGCGTTGCAAAGCTAGATGACAGGTTATGAAGGAGGTGGAAGTTGCTGTACAGGACCTATGGTGCACTTTATAAATGAAATTGAACTAGATGGTCAAAATGTTGCTACAAACTCAGCATCGGAAGATTTTGATCCTGGGAATTAGGTCTGTGAATTTTATTAATTGGCTGCAAAAGGCTATGGTCACTGCTTTTTATGGATGTCTTTTTATTACAATGTGATAAATCATTAGTTAGGCTGACAGGAGGGATGGTTCTCATGGGTCTCTGGACAGAGGAGTTATCAGTTTGCCTAAAACAATATGTCTTTGAGACACTGAGAAACTGTCTCTGTAGTTTCTTCCAGGAAGCACATATTTCTTGAGGTGTTAGCAGACCATAAACAATGGCTTTTCACTGGATCCATAATTTAATAAGTGCATTCAAAAGTTTTCTTTTTGTTTGGCATTGGAAACACCACAAAACACTATGTCAGAATGAACATCATTTTCATGTTGCGTTGAGTTGGTTTCTGTCGGTAACTGTATCTGGCTGGTCTTAGAATCTTTTATCTTCATGCAGAAGTACATTGATGCAAATTAACGTTGGCTTTTGTTTATATTCTGTTTTAAAATTTCATTACTGGGCACATGCTTAGGGTAATAATTCCCCATAAGATGCATGGTATTACCAGATTATTCTCTTCCTTTGTTCCCAGGCACAGTAAAAGAATTATTAGCATCCACTCAGAAGCTGTGATTCTGTGGTGACAGCTTGTCCCATGCTCTTCGTGCATGTAGCAAGCCCTGCTCCAGTGCAAGGAAGGAAACAGGCCTCCTGTCTATCCAGTTGCCAGGACTTTTCCCACCGGCACCTCTTCTTCTTTACCAGCTACCTGACCATGAACCTTGGTGCAGTCCCATCACCTGTGTGTTCAAAGACCTGCGCCTTCAGGAATGTAAGGCTGGAAATATGCACAGAACTGTAAATTCAATACCAAAATTTGCTTAAGAGATAATGTCAGTGCAGTACAGTGCTGTGACAGGATAATGGTCTCCTGACACGATAAAACTGCCAAAAAGAAGCCAAGCAGTTTATAGATAATAAATGTCGAGACAGAGGTAGATGTTTATTTTCAGAGCATCACAAGCCTATTATCCTGTCAGACCCTCCTGTTTCGAGTTCTTTATTTCCATTATACTAAATGAATAAAGAACAGTAAAGAATGAAATATCCCACAGGCCAATCGCAAGCCCGTTCAGCCCGGCGGCTCCAGCAAGGCATTAGCTCACGCCAACGTATGTCTTTATTGAGGAGCTGCATTGCTATGGATCACCCACACATGAGCTTCAGACAAACAGAAGTCCCTCCGTCTACTCCAGGAGGTGTTTACCTGCCAACCATAAAGTTCTTGGCACTGTTAAATCATCTTCACTTCATTGAAGGGGAAGACACTTGGAGGAAACAAGGAGAAAACATTTGTCCCTGCATTGCACTACTGGCATCTGTATTAGCATGGCAGATATGAGCATTAATTGGATCTTCGGAGGGGTTAGATGAGGGCTGTGGTCAGAGTCAGCTATATATTTGTGTAGGTACAATGGCCACGAGTTTCTAGAAGGGGATAACAGGTATCTTCATTTACTCTACCCACATTTCATTGATTAAATCCAATGTCATCTCTTAGCTTGTCATATGTTTCCTCAGATGAACATTTTAAATCATTCACTCATCTTTTGTTGTTGTTGTTATTGTTGTTATTATTACTATTATTGTTATTATACACCAATAAGTATGTGTTTTATGGAATGGACTGGTAAAAATAATCTCTGCCGCACAGTCTGGAAGTGAAAGAAACCTTGTATGATGCTGAACAAAAAAGGGAAGTGCAAAAGGAGCTGGTTGTGCTTTTGTTTGCTGCTGCATATAACAAATAAAATTCAGAGCTGCTGTATGGGTGAGATATCATGAACAGGCCTTGCTGGCGTGGATCTGGAGAATGGATCTAAAGGGAAGCAAACAGGAGTATCTGAAACGGGGTGAAAGAAAATACACTGAGAAGTAAAGACCATGGAGCGAGAAGAATGCTGTGGCGACATTTGGTCTCACAAACATTATTTATTTTGTGTGCAGCTTTCCATTCACCAACTAAGTGAAGTCAAAAGGCCTTCAGAAAAAGCAGCGTGACAAAGGAAACTCTTGGCAGCTCTCCTATGCAGACAATGCCAAGGGCATGGTGTTAACCTTCAGACTTTCTGCTGATCCCTTTCTCCTCCTTCGCTGGTTTTCCTGAGGCTGCTCCACCTTGTCTTGGGGGAATGGCATTGCATAAAAATTTTTTACTCTCCTTCTTTCTTTATGACTGAAAGAAAAACATCCTCCACAGAGGAGTCCTCATGTAGAGATGAGCCCTGATATTCCCTGGAGAGCAGCCTGGACTTTAACTCATTTACTGCCTAGGAATGCCTGAACACCCAACGGCTGGCGTGTGAAAAACATACTTCCAGGGGCAGATTGACCAGGGCACCAAGGAAAAGTGCCAGCCTGTCGTGATGAGGCTGTTTCAGGATTGTCTCATGGTAGATAGATGCAGTCCTTTATGCTTGCTGTGAATTGTAATTGCATCTGTCCACAGAGCCATGTTAACACCAGTACAGAAGTGGGACAGACTTAGTGAAACATTCCACAATTTCTGCCCAGAGGGAAGCTTCCATGACCTTCCTGACTGGGTTTTTCAGCCCCATTGCAAGCAGTGATGTCTTTGCTAGACCACTTGGGTGAATGATGGTTACTGACAATGCAAGTGACCCTCTTAGTTCTAAGAGTACCTACCTGACTTCAGCCATCTGAAGGTTGGGTAACTGGTCTGAACTAACCATTAAGGAGCAATCAATAGTCCCTGGAGACAGACAGTCATGTCCAAAGGCTATTTCAAGGCTATTTCATCCCTATGTAAGAAGTTCTAAGATAAGTCTAAGATGAATCTCCCAGTGAGGATGCCTTTTTGATGATGATGATTAAGCGACCTACCTACTAACTAACCTAAGATTAGGCATACAACTTTTAAACAGCTAATGTCAGGTGAGTTTTAACCTGTTCCACAAATGAATTTCATGATTTCTTATTGCATATTATTTCAATAGTGCAATGCAAAATACACTATGTAAACTGAAATCACAGGAAAAATTAATAGATAATAAAATGCTAAAAAACAATTGTATCAGATGATATGATGGGATTTTCAATTATGTTTTTATTTCAATAATAAGTGCCCTTAATATTTAATTTAAAATTCTGACACCTCTGTTAATATAGTTAGAATAAGCTAGAACTGAGATATATGGTTACTGCCGTTTATACAAATCATTTAAATTAAAACAATTTCAAGTAGTACAGGGTTCTTACCGAAGTTACAAACATGTGAAAACATTTAATCTGTGAAAAGCACTGAGCGAGTAGCAGGAAGTGGAATTCGTTAAAGAGCTAAATTAATGCTGATGCCACTAAGCTCTCTCAGTGCAGAGTATTTTCTGTTTATACCACTGGTATAGTCAACGTGTTTAAGTGTTAGCATGTTTAAAGTAAAGAAATCAACTGGGAATCAAAGAAGTGGGAAAATTCTTTATTCCCATCTGGAAGGATGAGATTTGCTGCTGTGATGCTATGGTAAAATCTTGTGGAGTTCTGAAGCAATCTGTTCAATTTGTTTGTACAGATTATAGTTCAACTTCATCCTAGATGCAAAACATGTCATTAAAAGCTCTCTAACCCTGCTTATGCGTCTAGGACATTTAAGATAATTTTATTTAACTAAGAAAAATTACTTTTAAAAACCTTGGTTTCTGTACTTTAATTAAATTCCTGGATCCATGTGAAAGCTATTTGGCACTTTACTATGTGGGGGGAAGGGAAGTTAATTACATCTTTAGAAAATAAGAAATTTGTCATTCACACTTTTTCAGTAAAAGAGAAATGAAAAAATAAAGAACCTAAATGAGGTTATTCTGGGTTATTCTGTGTATTTTCTTACGTAAATGCATATAGATAAAGAATATCCAATATTTGCTAAAGTGTGTCCTAGTTTCTGCCAACCACTGAAGATGAACATAAGAAAGTATATGTTATAAATGTTTTTTTCTTCCTCTTCTTGTTTTAGGGAAAAAAGTGCCATCCATGTTTTAACTTCTTTAATTCCTGAGGAGGGTGAGATTGGAGAAATACGAACTGCCCCCAGCTGATGAGCTTTGCACCCATACTCCTTCATTAGGAGGAACTTCAAGGCAGGGACTTGGAAACTCATAGTAGACTCATAAAACCTTTCAGTGTTGGAGACTGGACTACTTCTGTGGGCACTCAGTGCCTGTGCTTATCTGTTCTCTGTGTCAGAAGGTTTTGATGCAACCTGCTTGCTGAAGTTTTTTACATGTTATCCTAGTTACCGAGGACATGCAAAATACATTAATTCTTCCTTTTTTTATGTCTGATTTCCATATATTTGAAAAATACCATCGCGTCCCATTTGTTCTTTGCCTTTGCACATGCATACTGCAAGGAATATTTTTCTTAAAGGGAGCAGTACTGTCTCAAACGGAAAGTAAATAGGTAAAGCATGAAGAACTGAGAAGTTTGTGGAGGGAAGAAGGTTTAGGATTAGGGAGAAATACCATAAATACATGGGAAGGGGTGTGATATCCTATTCTATCCTCAGAGTATCACATCATATTCAATAAGTTCATATGAATATGCAAAGCACTTTATGATCTTGGCATGGCATTCCTAAAAGATAACCTAATTTTCTCCTTTTGGCAAGATGGAGCCATTCACAGCAAAGAGAGGGCAATCAGGTCAGCGTATAGCAGAGCCCCGTGTGATTAGGTTACTGAAATTCTACTTCATAGGACCATATGTCACTGGAATCAGCACAGCAAAGGTAAAATAGGCACATAATGTGTTTCATAACGACTGACTTTTCAGATGGGCAACTTGACTTCACAGAAGACAGAAACAGAAATATTTAAATAGAGGTAAATTTGCTTTTGAAAAGTTTTGTTTATCCTTTATTGCAATTTAATTAAAAGCCATTGATATCAAATGATGAATTTTCTGCTGCAGTAAGTTACTCAGGCGGACATCTTCATGCTGATGATGACAGAATCTTGAAGTCAAACCTGATAATTAAATTCAGCAAAGAACATCAGAGGGAAAATATTGACTGACACATCAATTCATCATCTGTTGAGGTACGATATCTCATGCATTGTAGTGGAACCTGCTTGTAGTGAAGTCAGGCTGATGTACACTGTGGCTGTTTCCTGGGTAAATGGTGTGACAAAAGTGGGCACTGATTACTGAAACTTCTTATCATACAGATGTGAATTGCAAGGAAGAGAGAAAGAGGGCACTATTGCTATGATAGAGATTTCTACAACTCAAGGAAAGTACAGAGGCAGTGAAGATTTATGTCCCCTTTGTGGTGGGAGAAGAGTGGCAGTCACATTGCATAAAGATGAACACCCAACTTGTCTCCTTATGGTTTCTCATGTGTAAGCAATGGAAATAGTCCTTCAACAAATGAAACAGAGGTGATCTTTTTTCTCCAATAGGTAGAAATTAAGGCTCAGAGTAGACTGGCTATCCTGAAACAGCGCTGAGATAGGATCTTTCAAACAGCCTCTGGTCCTTGAATTGTGTCCTCAGAATTAAAACTTCAAGTTGGGACCGCACTTTACACTGACCAAATCAAGTATATTTCTGGTTTGTCTCTTTATAACTTGCAACAACACCGGGACTAAACCGTATCAGGCCTTAAAGTGTAAGCAGAAAGATTATGTGGCATGTCTTAGAGGCACATCCCATGTGATGTTTGGCTGTTTTGGAAACTGCCTGATTTTGTTGAAATATGTCCAGATTGTGATGCAGTAGAAAAATCCCTTTTATTAAAAAAATACCTACTAATCCAGACATTCCATATCTTCTCTTGAGTTATTATCTGAGTGTACAAATGTGCATTTAGTTGAATCGCATGCATTTCTTCCACCCTGTTCTGATTTCTATTCCATTCTCCAGCCCTTTCAGCGCTCACCCCATTTGATCCCATTTGCAAGCATAACACTCATACTCCCTGTTTGATCATCAAAATGTTTGGTAATACCTCACCAAAGAAAGAGTCTTGAGAATCATAGAATCATAGAATCATAGAGTTGGAAGGGACCTCTGGAGATCATCTAGTCCAACCCCCCTGCCAGAGCAGTACTGCCACAGTACATCCATTGGGAAAATGAACCAATCATAATTACTTTCAGGCAGTCATTTTGTAACCAGTTTTTCACCCACCATACTTCAGTTTTATCAGGACCATCTCTCTTCAGTTTGTTTGTGAGAAAATAATATGAAACAATGTCAGTAGATTTCCTAAAGTCAAATATTTATCTACTGCTTCTTACCTATCCTGAAGCCTGCTGTATAAGGAATTGACACTTTTTTCTTAAAAAAACCACTTTACTGCTCATTTCTCCCTGTGAGTTGACAGTTATTGTTTCATTATGCCTGGTTGGCTGGCTGGTCAGTATCCTTTGGCCTTCTATTCCTTCTCTTCCTTTTTATAAATGTTCACTTTATTTGCTGTTTCCTATCTTATAGGACCTCATCTGACTTCCAGGAGTTCAGAGACACCTGAAAATAACAGCAAAATACTTTCCCATAAATTAACTGAGAATCCAATTTAAATTCATCTAAGTGTTCTCTACAACCTCTTCTATTTTTGGTCTACTTTGATTTTTATTCCTTTGTTTCTGGCATTCACTTTCTTAGCCACCTGATTTGATTACAGTTGACCCTCTTGCTGAAAATGGAAGCAAAAATGCTATCAAATTTTTAAACCTTCTTAAGGCTTCTAACAAGTAAGGGAGAAAAGCAGTTTCTTAAAATACTTGCTGAAGGATACAGTCTAAGAAAATGCTAATGAGTATGACATATAACAGTGTCCATTCGCTCATGGGATGACCTAAACCATCAGAGATTTCCCTTCTCCTGGCCAGGAATAGTACCAGACTCTTGCAACGGAGGATGTGGGCTGAGAGGAAGGACTTCGTCCTCGCATACCTTAGATCCTAAAACCTTGAGGTGAGGGTTAAGATCCATCCAAGTCAGAAGAAGCTGGTTGAAGTAGACAGTTGTAGAGAACCACTAAATGTACATGCAGAAGGGAGAAGAAGGAGGGGAGGGAACATTTATATCATAGGATCATAGAATGTGTTGGGTTGGAAGGGACCTTTAAAGGTCATCTAGTCCAACCTCCCTGCAGTAAGCAGGGGCATCTTTAACTAGATCAGGTTGCTCAGAACCTCATCAAGCCTGGCCTTGAATGTCTCCAGGGATGGGGCTTCCACCACCTCTCTGGGCAACCTGATGATGAAATATAGCTTAAGTGTGCCAGAACTGAAGTGACCATATGAAGGCCAATGGCATCCTGGGGGGCACCAAGAAGAGTGTGGCCAACAGGTCAAGGGAGGTCATCCTCCCCCTCTACTCTGCCTTGGTGAGGCCACACCTCGAGTACTGTGTCCAGTTCTGGGCTCCCCCGGTTCAAGAAGGACAGGGAACTGCTGGAGAGGGTACAGCAGCAGGCTACAAAGATGATGAGGGGACTGGAACACCTCTCTTATGAGGAAAGGCTGAGGGAATTGGGTGTCTTCAGTCTGGAAAAAAGACAGCTGGGGAGGGACCTTATCAACACTTATAAATACTTAAAGGGTGGGTGTCAGGAGGATGGGGCCAGGCTCTTTTCAGTGGTGCCCAGTGACAGGACAAGAGGTAATGGGCACAAACTTGAGTATAGGAAGTTCCATCTCAACATGAGGAGGAACTTCTTTCCTTTGAGGGTGGCAGAGCACTGGCACAGGCTGCCCAGAGAGGTGGTGGAGTCTCCATCTCTGGAGACATTCCAAACCCTCCGGGATGTGTTCCTGTGCAGCCTGCTCTGGGTGACCCTGCTCTGGCAGGGGGTTGGACTAGATAATCTCCAGAGGTCCCTTCCAACCCTATAATTCTATGATTCTATGATACAATTTTCCATGTGCAGTTCACATCAGGTCATAATTGCCTATCGGTCTTCTCCCTATTCTAGCTCTCTGTTTTCGTTCTCATACTTCAAAACTACCAGGCTCATACAGGACTGCAGTGTTTTTCCTGCAGTTGCTGCCTCTCTCCTTTCCTCTGTGTTCCTCATCTCCCATAGAAGTTGTCTGAAATGACACCCCTGCTTTTGACACAGCTACTCAACACAACCACAAAAAACTAGAGAGGCTATGAATCAAAACACAGGAAAAATTGCAGGCTGAGGCAACTTTCATGCCCCAAGAGTTTCTAGAAAAACATTTTCCGAAAGAACAGAATCCAGAGGATGTTACAAAGGGTGGGAAACCTGCTGATGTGTGTCAATAATAACAAAAGATGAACGAGATTTCCTGGGAAAGCCAGTGATACAGGCCTTTCAGTGACACAGGCCTTACAGTGATACAACCTTTTTCCTGATACGGGAAAAAAGGCAAAATTAATACAGAATTAATGAAGAATAAATAAGTAATAGGGAATATAATTAATTAATACTAGTCACCAAAATTGTACAGAAAACATGTCTGATAAAACAAATGCAATTTAAATATTTGATGATTTTCCAAGGCTGGCTAATAAAGGTAACAACAAAAATGTAATCTATTTAGACTTCTGTATGGTGTTTGACTTTTTGCTGCATAACATTTTGATTAAAAAATTAGTTCCATATAATATCAATAAAGCACATGTTAAGGAGATTAAGAACAGCCTAATTCACAAACCTACAAAGGGGTTTGTCAATGGGAAATGATGATGGAGGGAGGATGCTCTTAGTAGGGTTCTGTATAGACTGTTGCTAGGTCTGTTGCTATCCCATATTTCTGGAAGGCAGTTTGCAATCACCGTTGGTAATATTTGCTGTCAGCATGCTAAATAATGCAGAGAATGGCGCAACAATGCACAGCAATACATATCACTCAGCGAGTTGATCCCAGACAAGGTTATGTAGCCAACGATGAGGAGCGGGGAGGAGGATTCTCAGGGCTGAGCGTGTGAATCACTCAACATGAGCAGCGGTGTGTCAGGAAAGGGAGCGCAGCCTCCGCAGAGACCGAGCTTGTAAACAGGGCAGGGAGGTGAGTCTTTGGTGAAGGACACACTTTTTTCCTTTCATTACCACCCCAACGCTTGCATGTGATTTTTCTAGTACATCTGTTCCTTAGGAGGGATCCAGTTGGTCTGGGTTGATTCTCTGAGCAACACCTGTAATTTTGGTTCCTATTGGAGCAGTCTTACAGTAAGTACCCAAGTTCTCAGGCAAGTAGTGATGACAGATGCCTTTAAGGCCTCAAAAGGAATATCTACATTTTCTAATTTAGGTGGTTAAGTTTAGGCAGGCAAGATCTCTCCTTGGAGGCCTCCAGAGCGCCCTGCCTATCCCTACTGACCATGTAGGGAATTTCAGCTCTTCTTTTGGGAGGAACTTGACACTGAGTCAGATAAACTGGATCATACTCCCTGTGAAGCCACTTGACCTATATAAATCTATATTGTCTCTACTGATAGGGGAATCTGTCTTGTTCACTCACGGGTATTGGCTAAGCGTCCTGTCTTGCTATCAAGTCCATTAAACTAGTCTAGTTCAACAAAAACCTGATACCACATGTGAGAATCACCTTTGCTCCATAGAGTGCATATACTGTGTCAAGAGCATCCAGAGTTTTCATTAAGGCCAAGATACGTCCTGCATTAAATCCATACTTTGCCAGGAATTTGAGGCATGAAAACTGAATTTCCGGCTTGTGTAAATGGGGACAAAATCACTGAGTTCCTGGTTTTATGGATAAGTAATAGTCCTTCCTTTTTCTAATGGTATGCTTTTCTTTTCTCTTTGTCTATCTCTCAGTTCCAGTCATTCATAATCCACTCTTCTATTTTTCTGTTTTATAGCCATCCCACAGGAGTAATGTGAAACATAATCAATCAGTATTTGTAAAGCACTCTGAGGCTATCAGGTGGAAGGAAGTGTATAAATGTAAATTGTTACAATTGCTCTTACACTGCTGCCAAGGGACCTGCAAACAGAATCAGGCCCCCATATATTCAGGTATACACAGACTTAGTCACATCTTGTGAAAGCAGCCAGAAGATAAAACCCAAGGAAGAGAGAAGTTTAATAAAATACAGGACAAGATGGTTCAGGGATTCTTTATGAGTTTAAGGCTGAATCTTTGTTCTCCCGCTGAATTTTTTACAGTTTTGCTTCTAGAACTGTCTACGATGCCTGTATTTGGAGTATAATTACTTTGGGTTGTCTATATTGGTGTACATTGTTCATAATATAGTGACGCAGTCTTTCCGGGCTACTCTTATAGTCAGTGTTATCTAATACAGCTTTTATGGTGACATCCATGTGACCATTATTAGACGTCCGCTTAATGATAAGTAGATCTCATATGATGAGAGAAATTATGCCCAAGTGTTTCTCTTCATTGACTATACATTGTCTGGGGTAGACCCAGACAGCAGTTTCAGATGTAGGCATCTACATCTGATTAGGCAAATCCCATCCTATAATTACCTCTGTCAGTAGATTGAACAGTGCCAGGGAACATTCCCAAACACTGGAATGCAGTCATCTATATTCTTAAATTTTTAGAATGGTGCCTGGAATGATTTTGGCCTAAAACAACCTGCACTTTCCCAACACATTCCTGAGTGTGGGTCAGGATCCAGCACCATCCAGGCACAGTTCTGAGCTGTTGGTTTGGATGCAGCTACCCTATTCCGGAGACTGAGATACTTCAGTGCTACAGACACAGCCAGGCTGTGCCAGCTGGCACCAGGGCTAGAAAATGGGCCCTGGCACTGCTTAGTTTACTAGGATAGTCATATCCACAGCTCGACACCCATCACCACTGCGGCTGGGAACATTCCGTGGTTTGCCAAAATAGACCTGGTGATCCCAAGTTAACAGGAGACTTACAGCCCTTCTGGGTCTAGGCCATTTGAATAGCATCCCATAGGAACTCTGTGGCAGGAGCAGGAACAGGACCAGATCCCCTGCAGGCAGCACTCAAATGCTTCACACTCTTGTGGCTGCTGGTTGTGGTTTAGTTTTTGGTTGTTGGGTTTTTTGTGGTGTTGTTTTTTTTCCTTTTTTTTTTTTTTAATTCTGCGTTACTTTTCAAAAGACACAAAGAAAGAAGCTGGACCAAGGCATTTTGCATGGATTCGTGACCACGTCGGTTTGCTCTTCAGGAAACATGTTCTCTGGTTCCCTACTATAAATATCTTAAGGCAATTCAGCTTTTAGAAATAATAAAGTACTTTATCTTGGGAGTCTTTTCCTAGGTAATAAATTAATTAGTTTTCATGCTCCTTTTTACCTCTTGTTGAAACCACCATGCCCTTCTTGTCCTTAACCAGCCAACACCACCACTAGGTGAGATGTATTGCTTATCTCTTGATTTCCTGTCAGTCTAAAGAAATAAAGTCCTGGAGTTGACTGTGCTTTGCTCCTTCCAATCAGTTTCTGTAGCAACTTCTCTTACTGCATTCAGCCCTGTCCTCACAGGACTCACAGCAAAGGCCATCTCAGTCCATCTCCAAAAAGGCAGGCTAAGGCTGACACAACTAGCAGAGGTAGCCTGCAATAAAGGAGAAGCAGGAAGCCTCTTAGGAGGATGTTTTATGAAGGTGGTCTCTTCTCCAAGACCTATAGTGTTGCCTTTCCCTTTTGAACCCACTTCTGTAAATAGAAAATAGCACTGCCATATGGCACCACCCTCTGATTTGGGCTAAATAAAACCACTACCCTCCATTCTCAATGAGGAGGTAAAATAATGCAAGGCAGGTATCTAAGACGTTGACAGACTGAGGATTAATACTATTATCTTACTGGGATTCCTGTGCTTAGGAGTGTCTTTTCCAGCTTCCCTTGGATCTGCAGCATTAAAAATACACTGCAGTAGCTTCACCAGTCAGCTTGAAAACCCACAGGATAGATATGGTCTCTGCATAAAGCCCTTCAGGAGGACACAGGTAACAGGTATAATTTACAGTTCCCCCCAGATCTCCATCTAGAGATGGGTTGTAGCAGACACCTTTGTTTTCAAAGTACTTTTCCAAATAGGCAGGGACATGAAAATGAAGACATATGGTGATGGAACAAATGAATATTCATTGTTAGCCTTTTATGACAGTAGGAAGCACAGTAACAAGAGCTGAAAAGATGGGGTTTAATTTTTGCAGAAGCGATAAGGAGAAACACATGTGGGAGTGTATTTGTTTGATTTTTTCACTCATCTGAGGTAGCTTTCTCAGTCATTTCCATTTTCTCCAGCTGAATCAATATTTTCTCTCTCACAAAAGAAAACAAAACCACAACTTAACCTCCCCACCCACACAGAACATATTACTTAACGGCCCGCTGCTCCCGGCTATCTTTGCAAGCTGTCTTCTTTCAGTATTTTAATTTTCCATTCCTCTCAAGAAGTATAATACCCTAACATTATGCATTTTATGATGCTCTTACTTGACACAGATCTCGCAGCTCCTTGCTAACACTGGAGGCTTTTATCAGGTAACAGTGGGAATTAGCTATAGTTGCTTAGAAAATGGCAAGTATATTTTTGCAACAACAACAAAAAAACCTAAACAGGCGCAAAACCGGATAATTTCTTTCTAAGAAATTTCCCAGAAAGCTTCCAATTCCTTGTGAAAAACTGAAATTTAAGAATATTTGGAGAACTAATCACAAAAAAAATGTATTCTAAAGCTATTCCCAAAAGCTTGATCTCTGAATTGACATCTTTTCTTTTCAAAACTAAAAGAACTTGCTCGGTGTAGGAAAAACAAAACAATCCCAAAAATGTAGAATAAACCAGTGCTTTTATGCCCAATACTTTTCAAAATCTTTTTCCCATATGTGAAAGTATTGGCCTATCTTATTCAAGAAAAATTAACCCTTTGAAAACCTTGGTATTCTTTATTTACGTGAGTAGCATTTTAGCGACTTCACCATCTGCCCTGTAGCTCCTTAAGGAAATAGCACCTAATTGAGATTAAAAATTTTATAATAAAGCAGAAAAATTGAAAATATATCAATACATAAAGGATCTGATACTTGCTTCCTCCCATACAAGAGTTTCAAAGGCTCTTTGGCATCTTCTCCTTTTATTATGACCACTACAGCCTCCTGTGTCTTTCCTAACAGCCTGGCTGTCCATGCTTTTCATCGGTCTCTGGTGTTTCTGTTTAAAATCTCCAAAGTCTGTAGTTGAAGGTTTCTGGTCCTCCAGGGCATGAGGCACCTCAGTGTTTCATACCCTCCATTTCTGCAGCTGGCAGGCTTTTCTCAACTGTTTTCAAAACCAGCACACAGCACAAAAACAAAACTGCAAATTCATCCGCAGTAACCACTGATGGTTTTGTTTTCCCCTGAAGGCTCTTACATTCTTTCTCCAGTGCCTTCATCCCCCGGTACTATGCACAGACCCCTCTGCCTCCCCCTTTCCACCCCCGCCCTCCCCACCGGGCTCCTGCGTAGTGCTGGCCCTGCAGTTTGAGGAAGTTTGGAACTTAACTGAGAATTGCTAAGAAGGGATTTTTTTCTTAAAATCCACATTCCGAAAACTAAATTCACTATCATATTAGAGTTTTTCTTTCCCAGTTTGAGGTAGAAAATCATATAAGTGTATGAACATGAACTGCTAGTCAGTTTGAAGTCTGTTTTATTTACTCTTATATACACAGCCTATGTGGCTATTCTAAATTATTCCTCAGCTTTTCACTATTTAACATAGAATCACAGAATCACTCAGGTTGGAAAAGACCCTTGGGATCATCGAGTCCAACCGTCAACCCCACACTACGAAGTTCTCCCCTACACCATATCCCCCAACACCACATCTAAATGACTCTTAAACACATTCAGGGATGGAGACTCCACCACCTCCCTGGGCAGCCTGTTCCTGTGTCTGACCACTCGTTCTGGGAAGAATTTTTTCCTAATGTCCAGTCTAAACCTACCCTGTTGCAGCTTGCAGCCATTCCCTCTTGTTCTATCGCTAATTACCTGTGAGGAGAGACCAGCACCAATCTCTCTACAATGTCCTTTCAAGTAGTTGCAGAGAGTGATGAGGTCTCCCCTCAGCCTCCTCTTCCTCAAACTAAACAGTCCCAGCTCCCTCAATCGCTCTTCATAAGATTGATTCTCCAGGCCCTTCACCAGCTTCGTTGCCCTCCTCTGCACTCACTCCAGCACCTCGATATCTCTTTTGTACAATTTTTATTATATCCACCCAGCTATTTAACCATAACCACTTAAAATCACTATGTCGATAGGACTGTTTGCAGCTTTACTGGCTTGTGAATCAACGTATGGCAATCTGGCTCCCGGGCACCCGACTATCTTCTTCAGTACCTAATCAGTGCGCCTATGTCAAACCGTTGAGCTTGCTGGTAATTCTTATTTATTTATTCTTATTTAAACTATGGAGAGGTTTACTGTGTCTCAATAACCCTCCGAGCTGAACACAGTCCCCCAGTGCAGCCGCATCAGGGTTACACAGGGGGATTGTTCCCTCCCTGCTTTAGGATTTCTCTGCAAGTAAATTTGTATTTCTTTGACTTTTTGCTATGTAACATTTTTCCAAAATCATGTCTGCCTTGCTCTGTACTGTAATCCTTTTTTTTTTTTTTAAGCAATCATTTGTTCCCAAAAGTTGTCTCCTTTCTGGGAGTAGGCAACTCAGTTATTTTCCCCAGACAGAGTTGCGTTTTTTTCCAAGCTGAATCTTGTTTTAAATATTTCTGAGTGTTTCGAATCTCTCAGTGGTTTGTTATTTCTCTGGGTTGCAGCCTCTGTAAACCGTCTTTCAGTGCCCCCCAGCTAATATCCTTGACATGACGGTTATTCCCCTTTAAAGAGGATTCACTGGGTGACACCAGGGAGGATATAAATACCAGCGTATCCCAACACTGTTCTGAGAAAAGGTGCTGATGCCCTGAGACATACCTCAAACTGGCTTTTTAGGTCCTTCATGGATTTTGCCATTTGAGATGACCAACATAATGCACTGGTCACTTTATCATCCATGATACCTATGGGGGCACTAATCCCAGATTTTATTATTGTATACTCCAAGGGACAGGCAGGACCAGCTGCCAGTGCCCTTTGGCAATATTGCTTTATTTTCCTTCTCAGGAAGGAACCAGCGTGTGCTCGGTTGCACCTTTTATTGCACATACTCCTTTGCCCTCTCTCTGCACGGTCTGTGCTTCAGCAGTGCTGTGTCTGAACGCTCCACTGCAGCATCCTGGCAGACACAAGTTGTCCAAGACCTAGAGAAGCTGCAGACAAAAAAAAGATCCTTTGCCATATCTTATTTAGGCACTAGAGGGACCTTCTCCTCCGAGGGTGGTCCAGACTGCTTGTGCTGTGTTCCTCAACTCTTCCTGTGGTCAACAGGAAGATCTGGCCAACTTCCTGAGCAATGATCAGCTCTGTGGTGGGCTTACCGGGCAAGGCCATGGCAACCAGGAGAAGTGATTGCAGCTTTCTCCCTACCAGACCAGATGCCAACACCATGTAAAGCCACAAAGGCAAGGCACCAAGGACCCAAAGGCTATTATAAGCCTGAATGTGTAGAAATAAGGAACGAGGTTCTGACTTCCCACTCAAGGTCTCGCTTATGTGTGTAAGTACAAAGGCTCAATAAAGCCTTTGCATTTAGACTTTATTCACTGGGAGCACTCAACCGTCAGCGTAAGTGCATCATAAAATAGACAAAGAGCTGTAATTTGTCCCAATGGATCTTAGCATTTCCTGGGGTTGTTGAGGCAGATCTCCATCATGAGCAGTGTTTTAGGATGAGCAGATAGGAAGCTGGTAGGGTCTGTTCTACAGAATTGCCCACCCTCAACCTCTCCTTCTTGTTACCTGTAAGAACTCCAGCCCATGTTTGCAAGTGCCTCCAGATCAGCAGTATCTAGGCCACTGAATAAAAACAGCTTAAATTTGAAAGATGTGATGTGCTTGCAGCATCCAGTCAATTATCTAAAAATTAAGCCGGTTTTACCAAGGCAATTGTGAATCTTAGCCACTGACTTCAGTCAGGTAGGTTTCCAATCCAATGCTCCCAGACTCTCTGTTGCATTGCTTGGAAGAAGTTCATGTTTCTGCACTTCTGCAGGACCTCAGGCTCCCAATCTGAATCATTGTATCTACAAGCTAACACAAGCCCTCCAAAGTCCTTGAAGATGGGCTCCTTCTTTGTATGTCCTGTTCATCCAGAAGTGTGAGAGGAGGGGTGTCAGCATGAAAGGGATTGCTGAATGTGCTGTTTTTCTCCAAAACACTGATAATTACTTCAAGCTGAGTATAACCCCGTTGGGCAGAGTCTGCTAACTGACAGTCTCGAGCTCCCCAGTTTCCACTCTCCCTCCTTCTGTTTCAGCAAGGGTTCATTATGGAAGAACCTTGCTCTCTCAGGCTTTGCACAACGTCCTTGGTCCCGTCCCAAAATAAATCCATTTCTGCTTGACAAAACTAGCTAAAATACAGCAGAAATTTGGTGGAGGGGGAGTCACCGATCAGAGATCTGCATTTGGGGGGGGTTTATTTTTAATTACTTTTCTGTGACTTGAGCTTCTGAGTTAAGTAGAAAGCCTGTCTTTTCGCCTGCCTTGCCTGCAAGGGGCTGTCGGGTCTGCTAGGGCTGGTTCTGCTGTCCCAAGCAGTCCTGGCAGAAGCTCCTGGAGGAGCAGATCTTGCTGCCTGGAGACTCGGTGGGCATCTCTCCTGCTGCAAATGGATGCATTTCTCTGCCGGGCTCCTTTGGTCTGGGGAGCTGCAGAATTTTTCTCCTCTTATGTAATGGTCTGCTGGTGTCTTCGCTTGGAAAAACCTCTTTTTTTTTTTTTTTTTTTTTTTTTTTTCAGCTGGAGGGTGTCAGGAGCCTTGTCCTACCTCTTTTGGGTCCCAGCTGCTGGCCGAGGGGGAGAGGTGGCAGGCTGTGGGGCACAAGGGAGCATCTCACCCCCCCCTTTCCTCCTCTTGCCCCCAAGTCCTTCTCCGAGTCCCTCTGCCCGCCTCGTAGGAGCGCAGGGCAGCTCCGCCTGGGCGACCTCGGGCTGCAAACGGGGGAAAGGGGCGAGGCGGCAATTTGGGCTGGGGGGTTTTGCCCGGAGTGGTGTGTGTGTGTGGGGGGGGTGTGTCCCCTCAAGAGCCACAGAGCGGCCGGGGCAGGGCTGGGGGCG
>VYZM01023510.1:210093-332052 GCA_013398915.1 Dromas ardeola
CTCCCTCCTTTGCCCGGTCCCTTCCACCCCCGACACACACACACACACACGCGCACACACACACCCCATTGATCAATATTTGGCTGTCTTGCTGCAACTTGCTGCAGTCTTTTAAAGGAGTAGTAGAGAGAGAGGGAGAGAGAAAGGGAAACTGACAGGAAGGGGTAAGGAGCTACACATGTCACATGTGCTTTCTAAGACGGCCAGGAGCATCTGCAGGCTGGATCTGGTGGAGGATGCTGCGGCAGGTGATACACAGAGGGCTCCAGTCGTTTTTCTACAAGCTGGGCTTATTCGTGAGCAGGCATCCGGTGTTTTTCCTCACTGTGCCCGCAGTCCTGACCATCATCTTCGGCTTCAGCCTGCTCAACCGCTTCCAGCCTGACACTGACCTGGAGAGCCTGGTAGCCCCCAGCCACAGCCTGGCCAAGATCGAGAGGAGTTTAGCCAGCAGCCTTTTCTCCCTCGATCAATCCAAAAGCCAACTGTATTCGGACTTGCACACCCCGGGGAGGTATGGCAGGGTGATTCTCCTCTCCAAACCCGGAGGCAATATTTTGCATCAGGCTGATGTGATCCTGCAGATCCACCGAGCAGTGCTGGAAATGAAGGTGAACTACAAAGGCTATAATTATACTTTTTCCCATCTGTGTGTGTTGAGAAATCAGGATAAGAAATGCGTGCTGGATGATATTATTTCAGTGCTAGAGGATCTGAGGCAGGCTGCCCTCTCCAATAAGACAACAGCCAGGGTGCAAGTGAGCTATCCCAACACTAAATTAAAGGTATGCTCTTACTGCATGCTTTTGCCAATTAAAGAGGCAGCACTTCATTTCTTGTCCTAAACAGCAAAGAGAAATATGATCATATCTATCTCTCTATAGCTAAATGTGTGTGATCTGGGCTTTCCTCGGGAAGCAGCTGAAAGCGGTGCTTTGCTTTTGTTCTGTACGAGGAGGGGAGGGTGGGGGGACTGGACGCTAACGCACCAGGAGAAGCAGGGAGCGGAGAACAACCTCGGGACCGGGAGACCTTGCAATGCCTTGAAGGGTTAATTCATGGGGGGAAAGGGACAGGAGGTCGGGGATGGGGGAGGGGGGTGAGAGCTGGGGCTTCACTATCACCTTTTCCAGCCCCGCTGCCGTGGTGGGATAATTTATCTTTAATATGGCCAGAAAAGGCTTTCCTCAAACGCACTGTGAGCTCCTGTATCTCCCTGCCTCTGCGAGTGCTGTAGGAGCAGCAGGAGGTTTGGGCCAGAAGCGATTTCAGGTGTCCTGCCTTTTTTTTCTTTACCTGCATGCAAAGAAGGGGAAGGGAGGTGGAATTTTTTTTTTTTCTCTCGGTGTGCAAATAATTAACTCTGCCACTGGAGTTTTGGGACGGATCCCATCAGCTAGAGGCTTCCAGCAAAGGCGAAACAAGGTAAAAGGTGAAAGAAGTTTCAGTCCTTCCAATTAAAAGAATAAGCAATTTGGCACAAATGAGCTCAGGAATATTTCCCTGGCACACAAGCACCCGTCTCTTTTCTCTCTCACCTGGAGAGTTCACCCAGTTCACCAGGACTAACCCGCTCTGAGCAAATAAGGTGCAAAGTTTGCAGGTGGCTGCTGAAAGAAGTTTCTGCGAATTACAGTATATCTGCATGCTCCCCCAGGCATTGCACCAGAGGCAGGATTTATTTCTTAGAGTGTAACAAACTCCTTAGCACACAAGTTACTCATGGCTCAGGTCATAAGGAAGAGGATATGGTCCTTCTTGCAAACCAGAGAGGCTCTTTGGGGTTACCTGTCCCCCTTTTTCCAAAGAGATCCTCAGGGATGAGGGAGGTAGTGTTCTTGCAAGCACTGGCCAGATCTTGAAGTTATCATTTAATTCTTACTGTTCGTTTACCAGGGAAAAAGTAAAGTCAGTCTCTGCCCCAAAAGCAGAAGCAGAGACATAGATTGATTTTATTGGTCTTTTTGTTTCAGTAAAAGGGCCTGATGGGACCTTTGGGATTTGGTCCCGTTGCTCTAGATGTTACAATAATTGCTTTGTGCAGAGTTGTGGCTGTTTGAGTTGAGTGTGTGGAAATGAAAAGGTGTCCTTTTCTGCTGGAAAGTCCTGAGTGCAAGGAGTGATCAGAAGCACGAGTCCTTCTGGATTAAATATCCCTGAACAAATTTTATCTTTTAGTTCGTTGCCAAGATGATCCTGCTATTGCAGAATTAAAGTGCTTTCTTTCCATCTTGCTTATTTTTAAAGTCAAGATTAAGCTAGTTCAGTGGAGAACACTGATAATCCGGACTAACATTATATAAACCAGCTTTATACAAAAATAGTCATTTTACTATCTTAATCCAGATTAATTTTCTTGTGTAGAGAAACCTTAACTGATCTTGGCAAAACTGGGATGGGGTCACTTCCAATATGTATTTTTACTAGGACAATGCCTACAGCTCCTCCTTTTTTAAAGATAAAAGCAAAGGAAAAAATAACCTGGTCTGGATTAGAGATTTATTGGAATAAGTGACCAGTAGATAATTCACACAGAGAAAGGTTTTCCCAAAGCATAGATGTCTGACTCTGAGCACTGCCAAATACAAGCCCGACACCTCCAATCCCTCAAGTAGCTGTTGTGTATCATCTTCCGGATGAAGGAATAAATGCCCTTAAGTACCTGGGTTTAAAGTTGGACGGAGCAGGCAGCTTTCTACCCACTTCTCAGTGAAGGGAGGTAAAGCCGCCAAAATCTGTGACTGCACTTTAGAGAGAAGCTAATGATTACAACCCATTTCTGCGGATAGAGAGAGTCCCTGGTGTTACTGGGAAAGAGAAACACACTTTGCCACAGTTTTTCTTTTTCTGGTACCGTAAGGACTCTGTTGTGGAGCCACGGTCAGTCTTGAACCTGGACTGGCCTTCAGCTATGGCGTGTCCCCAGAGACTCACCTCCTCTGGTCTCTTTGGCTCCAGCTGCTGGGAATAAATTACTACTTTGTATAGATTAATTCACTCGGTGAGCCCCCTCTCTGTCATCTTTGTTATCCCATCTACCAAGCTTCAGCATTAGGGAGTTGTGGGCAAACTTCTTTTGCTCTCCTTCAAGCCAAATATTGATTTAATCTAGGGTCCCAGGCTATTTACTTCCTTCTCTCTGCACCTCTGAGCAAAGACTGTGGAAACTCAGGCCTGTGTTTCTTGTTTTGGGGTGTCTAGATGTGTGTTTAACCAGAAATGCCTTGGATGCTGCACCTACTAGGGTAGATCTGTCTCTGGACGTTCGGCAAAGGGAACAACCCCTGTGGCTGTAGCTATGAGGTCTTTTATTTCTTTTTACTTAAGTCATGACATGAAGGAACAATTGTGGCTGGACCACATGGGAATGCGAACGAGAGGGTCAAATCTGCCTTTATTCAGTGTGGACCAGTGTTCATCACACTTACCGGTCCACGTCCTTGGGAGCTTTCTCAGCTAAACTTTCCTGCACCATAAAGACCCACCAGGATCTTCAAGGTGCCTCACTTTCTCAAAGAACATGTTACTGGTATGCTGGTAGATTTTGCTCTGTCTTGTTCTTTTAATAATGGCCTCAGACTGAATAAAGTTCTTCTAAGAACAGCACGGTGGTTTTACAAACTGCAAAGGTGTTCCAGATGTGTTTAGTCGGCAGCTGACATGAGTCAAGTGTCAACCTGTACTGGTCTGGGAATCACAATGACAATATTGAGCTGTTCCAATTGCTCTCCCGCTCCATCTGGGAGCTGCAATAGTCCCTCAAGTCTTATGAGCAGCTCTCGCTTTGTCCCTCTTCTTGTCCCCTGCTGGAGCCCAAATATGTTCGATTCTCTCAGGTGAGGCTGCCTGAAGGCTGGATGGGGGTGAGCTCTTGCCAGGTCTTTCACGGGAACTTCACGGGAGCTGTACAAGCAGGTTTCAGCAAACTGCTCTGGTTTTGAAACAGCTCTTATTGGGCTGCAAAATCTAATGGAACTGCTTGGCTTTTCCTAAGAAAGTATGGCTGTGAAGGGTAATGATTGTTTAATTGTTACTTGCTGTAGATTTGGAAGAGCTTGTAGCCTTGAATACACCTACCTTCACTGCCCCCCTGTAAGTCGGGAAGTCTTGGTCTCTCCACTCACCAGAGGAGGAGCAGAGATGGCACTTACATCCAGAGTGCAGCCTGCAATGTGGTTTCAAATGCCTGAGATGGGTTTAAAATCCACTCTGGCAACACAGGGGTCATTGTAGGTTTGTTTACTCTTCTGAAAGGCCAGGTGAACCAGGCTGTATGAAATGCCAGCTCCCGTTGCTTTGGGGACAGTCTCTAGCCCGTTCACAGTTATTTCTACGCTACGCTGCAGTCTGCAGCCCAGCCAGAAGAGTGACTTGCCCAAGGTCATGCAGATAGACCGTGGCGGAGCAGGAAAACAAAGCTGGATGTATGAATTCTTGATGAAGACTTTTGAGATACGTCCTGGAGCAGGATTGCTCATGCTTTCCCCAGCCCAGGACAAAAAACCCCAATGTTTCTGTGCTTGGTGTCTGCATTGTGCCCTAACCACATAGACCAGGCAAGTCTACACTGAGCACTGACCCTCAGGTATCAAAGTGTTAAATCACAAGTTTTAACAAAACCCGGCACTATTTTTGTCAATTAAGACTTCGGTGCTGGAGCATGGCTTGGGAGTTAGCATGGGAAAGGGTCCATTCCTGGTTGGTGTATCCACTCCATTCTGGGGATAACAGAGTGTGTATCTGCTTGGATATGTTGTGCCCCTGCCCTCAGGGCAGAAAAAAAATCACTACAAAGAATGAGAGTGATTTCTGAACACAGTCCTTACCCGGACTAAAAAAAAATAAGATCATGAATGCATTTTTTCAGGTATTTCACCTTTACTGTTTCTTTTCATGTTTATTTGCTAGTTTGTCTGAGAAAACATAGTAACTTAGAATTTATCTCTCTGAGATCAGAATGAGTATGACAACTGCTGGTTAAAAGGAGCCTTTGTAAGCAGATTTTTTTTTTGTAATACTGCCTTCAATTAGTTATCAGTCATTTATGAACACTAGGCTAAAGAGAAGCCAATAAAACAGACATCTCTATTACCTCATTTGTGATAAGCGCATCAGCTGGATATTGAATCCTTTGTTGCTTAAGCAGAAAAGTTACTTGCATTCACTCAGCATCTTGAAACCTGTAATTGCAGACTTGCTACTGGACAGATTCTCAATTTTTTCTCATGCTGACAGCTGTACTTTTAAATAAGCCTTGCTCCAGTTGCATTCATGGAGTCTTTCCCACTGTTCTAAGTCTATTTCCTCCTTACATGACCCTGGGGCACCGACCACCTCCATGGGACAAAAAGGATATAAAACCAGAGCCCACCTGCAGCAGAGTAGGCATCTAAGTATTAGTAATACCCACAAACTGTTTATTCCTCCAGCAAAGTTGGTTCAAGTATAAGATTACTCTCACTCCAAGGACCAGATGCTTCCTCGGAGGCCATGTGGCTCTGTACCCATTTGTGATCCCATCTGTCCCAATCCAAAGCTCAGCATCCTGTGAAGTACTCTGTCGCTGGCAAGATTTGCTAAGTCGAAGCAAAATAAAAAAAACATGAGCAGGTAGAGTATCGGAAGAGGAAGGCTGGAGGCTGCAGATAGCTTTCATCTCAGCCTCTCGGATCAAGACAGGATTGGGCAGGCTGAGCTTGGAGTAGCTGCTCAGCAGCATGAAAGCAAGCTGATAATGTTTGAAGGCAAGTAGCCTCTTCTGCCTCACAGTTTGGGAAAACTTATTTGAAAAAAAAAAAAAAGAAAAAGACTGTCTTGTTCTTCCAGCTGTGTTTCCGTACTGTCCAGCAGGACTAGGAAGGGTTCCTCACTCACCTCACCTGGAGGGGCTGGAGGAGCTGGTGTCTGCATTGGGTTAGCTGTGCCCTTACTGGGAGATGTCCCTGAAGCCATCAGCTCTTGAGGACATTGATCAGATAGCCTGCGTGCCCTATGTGGGCAAGAAATGAGGCATTTCGTTGCATTTTTAGGAAAATTCTCCACTCCTTCCTCTGCTTAGTATGTTAGGAACCATCTCTTTCTTAGATCTGCTAGACCAGGTGTTAAGACAACCCTCTTGTCTAAAAGGAAGGACAGACTATGAGGCCTGACTACACCAGGGACATGAAACCAGGTTAACCTGTACCAGGACAAGCTGTCCCAACATAAACAAACAGTGGAAAGGCAGCAAAAGGATGCAAGGATGGGGTTTAGAGTGCTCTTTTTGCATTGCCGTTCTTCGGTTATGAACTTAACTTTCCTTATCAGTCTCTGGGGTAAATTCCACCTTCACCCCACCAGCGCTGTAGACACCAGGTTTTTGGGTGTAAGGCTAATTCCTTCCCATCAAGCGGCTGAGAGCCGTGGCTATGTCAAAGACTGCCAAATAAATATTCTCCATTGACCTTTCAGATGACCTTGGTCAGCTGCTTCATGCCTTTCCCTCCCAGCTATTCCACTCTTTGGTTTTGTCAGCACTTGCTGGGAGACATGGCCTTTTATGCAGTGCCAGGCCTTCTGGAGACCTTGCCGTGATGTGAATAATAATAAAGAAGCAATTGGAAGATTGTTTGGGTAGAGAGAAAAGGAAGATGCAATTGCAAGCCCCTTCAGTTAGTAATGACTGCTCATCGCTGCAGATCTGGGATAGATGTCAACCACTTGCCAAAGGCAGAAAGTCCAGTAGCACTTTGCCATCTTCCTACAATAGCTACTCTTCTGTGGACAGAAAAAAATAAATTATTTCCTTTACTAAATATTCAGTTAACTCTTGGCAGTGTTTCTACGCTGATGTAACATCTTCTAATCTCAGCCATCCCTATGCCTTTCCAAAATGTCTTTCTAGCCCCTTACTGTACTGGGTGTGTGAGCTGTTGGGGGGCTCTGAACGTCTCCCTCTGAATTTACACGGATGGGTATTCTTGCTATCTGTAACAAGAATTAAACCAAATTCAGATACTGCCATGCTAGCAAGGCGAGAGAATAAAACTGATGAGCTTTAGTGAAGAAGATGTGTCATCTTCCCAGCCAGAGAAAGAGGTTTTAACGGAGAGGAGAGGAGATCCTTAAATTAACATTAATGGATTAAATATATGTTTTACGGTAGAAGTGGGAGGAACTTTGCAAGGAGAAAATTAGATTAATAAATATGTCAGAAAAAGTCCTTACATTATTTAATGTCTTTTATGTATATGTGGGTATACGTATTACATACCCATCTTTCTTAGTTGGTAAACGATGGTGTAGGTAAGGTTGTGCTAGACATTTTGAAAATAGTAATCTAAGAACAAAACCTGTATTAAACCTTTTCATCCAATAAGAGATAAAAGAGCCCTATGCAGACCTCTGCATGATTATTATTACAAAAGTCATGGTGAAAAAACCTGCTAACTGGTTTTCTGAGAAGAGTGAATTGAGTTATTAAAATCATGATCTTGCATTTCTATGGAAAGCCTTTAATTTGTGCAGACCCCACATGCATTGCACACTCCTAGTGCAAACAGTGAGACAGGCTGTGCATGGCTGGGAGTAGAGATGAAAAGAAGCTTTAAATACAGATGAAACAGAGTCTTCAACAACGTGGGAAAGCAGGTCCTGCGTGTCATGGAAAAGAGAGGGGAAGACAACAGGAGGCAGAGAGGGCAAGATATAAAGTCTTTTATACCTCTGTTGCTCACTATATTAGTCCTGTTCTCTGTTGTCCTACCTCCCAAGGCGCGCGATGCCCATGTGGAGAGTAGAGAGTAAAGGAAGTTCTTGGGCTGTGAAGGATCCTGGAAAGGGAAAGAGCAGTGTCAGAGCTCCTGAGCATTGCAGAGGTGATCACATGCAGTGACACATGCCATTGTCCTAGCCCTGGATTCACTGGGTGTGAATTAGCTTCATTTTTACACTGGTTAGGCCATTTGGGAGCAGGAGCTTTGGGTGAAGTTCTTGGCGATCTTTGACGACACTAATAAGTGTGACCTGGTGGGTGGCAGCAGGAGGATTACAGTGGAACTGGCTCAAGGGCAAACTGGGAATAATTTGTTGGTGGGCAGCTCTGGTATGGCAAAGAGATTTTTCTGCAGCTTTTTTTTTTTCTCCTTAACCTGTTTTACACGTTGGTGGGTTAATTCCTGCACCATGCCAGTTCTGCATGCCCAGCAGCAGCTCTGAGAGATGTTGGACAGCCCTCCCACAGCCGTGAGTTGCCCAGGTCACCTTTTCTCCCTGGTTCTGCATTCTGGCACCAAAAGTGCCCTCCCCCAGTCCAGTCTTGCTAGCAAACTGGAACCACAGCCAGGGAGCTGGTGGGGGGATCACAGGTTGAGAGACCAGCACGCCACTGCCTGGCTAATATTGCAGAAAGATTTTTGGTCCGGTAATGTTCTATAACTAAGATGGAAAAAGTCAGTTGCCACCACAGGTGTATGATGTTTCCTCAATATGTACAATGGCAAAGGTTTCGGTGTCTCCCAGAATAATTCTTCCTTAAAAACACCAATTGCAGAAGCTCTAAAGCCTGCTCGCCCGCTCTGAGGGCATACAAGAAGGCAAAGGGCAGTCTTGCCTACCTCTCCCATGCTTTTGAAGGCAATGCCACGTTGCGGAGACTTTAAGTGAAATGTAGCCCACTTACTTAGGGTACTCAATTTGGGATTAAAGGTCAAGGTCCTAATGGGCCAGTCTGCCACAAATAATTTCTTTGTGCAGCTGGTGGGAGACCTGGGAGGTGCCAGTGAATACCCTCCACAGGGAAGCCCAAACACCTCCCGTGTATCCTCTTGCAATATATATATATGTATATATTTATATTATATATAAAAATATATGTATATTTATTTATATTATATATATTTTTATATAATATAAACATCACCACTAGGACCGTTTCAGTGGGCACATAAAGCTCGTGCCCAAGTGAGGTACCTAAGCAAGACAGAGAAGTTGCCCTTGTGTAAGGCAGGGCCTCGCTTTTCTTGCACCTTGCATGATTGTTTCCACCAGCCTTACACAAGTGTTGTCAGTCTGGTGGGGAGGTGTTATTCTTACCACACGCATGGTGGATTTTTGCACGTGTGTCAACAGTTTCGTCAAGGGTGCTACGATTGAGAAGTGTCCATGGAGTGTTTTGCTGCCTCTGTGTTAAATCACACATTACCTGGGCTACATGTAGGGCGGGTTTCAGCTGAATCTTTCTCTACCAGAAGTTACAGTAGTCTTGAAATCAGAAGTGTCGGTGAAAAAATGTCTTATCCTTAATTTTGTCTTGGAGGAAGAAAAAAGAAGGGCAGGTTGCCATAGTTTCATTTTGACGTATCCCCTACAAAATGCTTCTATTTTTTTGTGTTGAAATGTTTCTTTCAAAGTATTCTTTCAAAATTATTTCCAAGATATTTTGCTTCACATTATACTGTAGATTAGAAAATAAAGGGTTAAAAATAAAAGTTAGTTTAAAAGGAAATGTTTTCCCGTGTTCAAACTTTTGGGGAGGAGAGGTCACTCCGTTTTGAAAATCACAGAGAAAGGAAATCACCCCACCAGCTCCGCCTGGCAGCATCCCCGTGTGGCTGGGGACACAGCCCAGTCCCCCTGGACATGAATGTGTCCCCAAACAAGGTGCCTTGGCTCTTGTAATGCCATTTTCCACAGGAGAACAAGGCACTATATAAATGGGCCAAGTGATCTTCACTTCGAGTTTTGGGAGCAGATTTAGTTTGTAAAACAATTTGCAGTTCGTTAAGAAGAAAGATGCCGTTAGCGGTACTTCATTATGCAATGCAGTCTCTTGTTTGATGGGGCCTGTGACTTAAATATAAATCACCCTTTTTCTAACTATTTTCCAGGATGGTTTCTTAGAGCAGATTTTGATTCATTAACTAAATATATTAACAAACTCAGCGCTGAACAGACGCAACATGGAAATGTTCATGTGCATTTTTCTCCTTAAAATCCACACTTCAGTTTGCTGAAGTTCTTGACTCCTATCCTACTGAAGGAGATCTTATTCACATATAAATATAAAATATTCTCCAACGAGACTGCACCACATAGACTTTTGGATCCAGATGACAAACCCACTTCTCTTCAGGAGTGGCCGGAAGGTGTGGTAATAAATGCAATACCACTGCTGTTTCTTTGTTAACTAACATTAATTTTCCTGCCCGTAACTGATTTTCTATCTGCACGTAAAAAACACTGGTCACCCAGTTGATGCACAACAGATTTATCATTGTAAATTGCATAGAAAGTTGAGACATCAGCAAAAAAACATGAACATTTCTGAATATTTACAAATGTCTCTCCAATCCTTTCTTTCCCCAGGCTTCAAGATTAGCACCAGTATTAGGCTTTAGGTGTATACCCAAAAATAAATTTCACAAGCTTGACAAGCTTAAGAGCTCCCCTGCTCTCATAAAATATTTAATGATGTTTCATTTTTGAGAAGAATTGAATTTTAAATAAAAGAGGATTTTTTTTTTCTCCTAAAAGAATAAAGCTTGTATCCTTTCAACTTTTGGCACCCTCCTGCCTCTAGTATAAGATTTTGGAGGTGGGAGAAAGAGGAGAACATCCTTGAAGGGAAGAAAATGTGTTATATAAACACCAAATACTGTAATCGCATATGGTTCAGTGGTCTTTTAATCAGAATATTCACCTCAAAAGGAAAGTTAAAGCAGGTCATTTGTCACTACTTAACAGATCTGAACAACACTCCTTTAGGAATGATTCTGATACTTTTTTGGTGGAAAACCCAATTACTCTTTGATATAGCAAAAATGACAAGGAAAAATAAAAGCAGAACAGGACGTTTTTTCACTTCCTTTACAGTAGCTAAATAAAAGGTAACCAGGACAGAGAACAGCCCAGAATGAAACTCAAAAAAACTCAAGTGCATCCTGAAATGATAGGACCAGTTTGAACTGGTTCTTTCCTATAGCCTCTTCGCTGAGGATACAGTGGAGAGAAAGGACATTTCAGACGCTGCTTTGTGAAGGAGCAGTTTGGTGTATTTGACGGTGATTTTGGTGCAGGACCACGTATTCGAGAATTCATATTCTGCTGCAACTCAGATCTTCCTTTGGCTTACATTGATTTTCCCATCATAAAGGAATGCTGTGGTGCAGCTGGAGAAATTCAAAGAGCTGTTGGACTTTTATGAGCAATCTCATGCCTCTTCCATGTAACAGCAAGAGGTTAAAGATGTAAAAGGTTTATAAGGTCAGTCTAGCCCATTCCCTGGATTATGAGGATATCCTAATAGAAAAATTAATTCAGATTGGCTTGGACGGGAAATCAGTCATGGGGGTTGGAAACCGCCTGAAAGATTGTAAACGAAGAATCATGATAAATGATAATGTAACAAGTTTATGGAAGGTATCTTGCAGGGTATCTGGAGAATTTGTGTTAGGTCTGGTCTCATCTAACATCTCTATTAATTATCGGGAAGTGGAATTGAATTGCACAGGAATGAAATTCACAGATAATATTAAACAAGGAGGAGATGTCAGCAGCAGCTGAGTCAGAGGATTTACACAGACAGAACCGGAGCAGTTAGAAACCCGCACAGAAAATAAAACTATTTTCTGAAGAGTTTTGGTTGCATTCTGGTCCCTAAAGGGCAATCTAGGTTCCTCCCTTGAAACAGTTTCCTGTGAGCTGAGTTTTCCAAATGTCAAATTGAAGATGCAGTGCTAAAATGATAGGACCAAGGTCAAAGACAAAGTTGGTGTTAAAGTTAGCATGTTGCAACCCCTACAGACAAGGCACTTAGTTTCACTTCTGATTCTGACACTGCTTTGCAAGTGTGGACATTTCACTACTCAGTGTTGTCCTTCATTCTTCACCTTCTTGCAGGTCAAGTTCTGCAGGACAAAGACAGCTCCATATGTTGAGTTTGAGCAGTGCTTTGGAGGCTGTAGATGATGTGTTAAATAATCAGTGAAGCTTTGATAGATTGTTGCTTTGCCTTGGTCCTTTTGTTATCTTTCTAGAATGAAATCAGTCTTCTTCTGGAATTTTGTGCTGACTGTGTGGATTATGGATGGTCCAACCTTGAAGCAGTCTTGCCACGTTGTGCAGCATCAGATTGTTCCCCAGCATTACAAATTTGAATACCCTTATACCCCTAATCTCCCAAATAGGCTCCATTTTGTCCCTGTTGAATTTTGTCATTCATTAATTATGTTCTGATTGAGCCAGGGAAAAATTCTTGCAGCAGACAGTCTTAAAACTCAGTTGAGCAGGACAGTTAAAATATATTCAGCTGGATCATTTCTACTATTTTTTGTCCAGCTTGAGTGTGCTTGCAGTCCAAGTCTCTAGGAACAAGTTGGTGATGCTTGTGAAACGGATTGTGGAGTCAGGCTGTTTCTTCTCCTCTTCTTGACAAATGTCCACAACATGAGGCCATTTGCTGCAGGGGATGGTACCTGGTGTGGTCTGCGGAGTCAGGCTGTGACCCTGCCCTGCCACTGAGGGTCCATGATGTAGCACTTTGTGGATGCTCATACAGAGAATCACGATGGGAAAACCCATCCCAAAGATGGGATATATTTCTTCTAATTTGAGCCCTTTTTATTTGGCATCTAATCTAAACCGAGCCCAGTGTGCAATCAGAGGAGAGAAGGGTGAACCTCCAGAAGCAGCGCATTTCACTTTTCTAAACAACGACTTTAGGCGGGGATGAATTCACCCTTCAGAGACATCACGGAGCAGAGAAAGAATGTTCAGATTATACATTTACCTTTTATCTGGTTAAAATTAGGTGAGCTGAATCCCACCATATTTTCATTTCACATCACAAAAAAAAAAAATCCATGAAAGTTTCATAAGCATGGGAATATGCTAAATTTTAAGATCTTTATAGCGAAGACTTATGTCAGGTGAAGTGTTTCTGAATGATCTGGGGCATAATCTGCATTTGCACTGACATGAGAAAAAAACTTTCCAGAACAATTTCATGGGGAAAAACAAGACTTCTCCTCGAGCCCATTGCAGCTTTGTCTCACACCAAATCTCTGACAGGGTTTTGAAAAACACTTTTTGGAAATTATTATTAGACAGTTGCAAAAGAACTAAAATACATTAATCCGAATAAGGAATTAGCTTCCACTGAAGGAACCAGAATTAAATGCCATCCTCCTGCAAAACAGATTGCCAGATATTGGCAGTTTATTGCAGCAGGGAGGCTGAGATTTTGCAGAGGACTCAGAAGACAAACGCCGAGTTTCTATCATCTGGAAGTGTTTTACCATCTGATTATGCTTTGGCTTACTTTATCAGAATTTTCCCCCAAATATTTATTTGTTTGAAATCCAAAGGTTGCTAGATACCTCAAGGTCCCACCATCTGCAGCACTTTTGTTTTAAAATTAAAAGTCCAATCCTTCCTGTTCTGCCAGAACGAAAACCTTTCCAAATAGGTTATACTAATATAAATTGAAAAATCACTTTGCACTCCAGGGGACTTTGAAAAGTCTTTTTTTTTAAAAAAAAAAACCCCATGTATTACATTAAAGTAACTGTAAAATGTCTATTTGGGGAAAAAAGTTTTGATGTCTTCAGGGAAATGTCTCAGATAAGTTGAAAAGGTGGTAATTGTTATTGTTTACAATGAATATACTACGTTTCTTCAGAAGTGCTTATACACAGTAACTAGATACTCATTTTACTTGGTATCTTGAACTCATTCTTAACAATAGCACTACATTAACATATAAATCTAGGAACACACACAACCTAACTTTAAGCATTTAATGAAGGTACTTAGGGTTTGGAACATTGCAGGCTTTAGGAGGACTGAAAACCGTAAGAATGAGATTCAACCTATTTAAGATCAAAACTGCCCCATGGAGGTGTCTGATTTTTCTCCGCTCCTTGAGAAGGCAGCTTGGCAGTCCTGGCATTTCTAACCTGGCATGTTTGGTTGGTTAGCCCGACCAAGGAACTCAGAGTCTAAATTCTGACTTTCCATGTTTTGAGTCTTGTTCTGGCTGAAGAGGCACATCCAGCTCAGAAACTCCGCTTAAAGTTAATAGCTACTGTGTACTCGCACAAAAGGACAAATACTCAGCCGTGAAATACAGCCACCTTGAGGATGAAGCTATTCAGGTGTTGCAGAGCTGACACCACCACCAGACTACGGGTTTTGAGCACAGGAATTAAAGAAACCCTGAGCCAGCTGGCAGCAAGGAGGGAATTAAATTGTTTTTTCTTTTTCTTTTTTCCTTCCCATTGAGTTTGCATAAACCTGGATTAGTTCTCCAATCCAGTTCAGCACATGCCACATGAACTGCTGCTCCTGAACTTGGCAGGGAGGAGTTGCAGGCTCAGGAAGGAGAGGGAAGGGACCTCTCCTTTGGCAGCATCACCCGTTCATACTGTGAAATACAGCGACTAAAGAAACTCCAGCATCAGATGGGAAGATCTTTGGAGCACGGGCAGCTTCTCCTTGCACAGCAGGGTCCTGGGCCATGCCAGAACCTCATTGGTGACCAGTGATTATGGTCTGAACTGAGACCTCAGCATCTGCTCTACCTCTTGTGGGTCATCCCAGGTCTCCATAGCACAAAGGCTGCATCAAGATGAATTGCTCCTAGTGTGGGGAGCTTGATCTGTGGCAGTTGTTAGCAACTCCTGCAAATGTTAGATGAAGGTTTTGGGCTGATGTAAAATTTTCAGGTTGTTGCACGCTGTTGTTTAACGCTTGTTTATCACTGAAAATGTGCTCTGTGCCGTCTGAGACAGCGCAAGACACCTTCTCCCACAGAGTGTGGCTGAAGAAAATAAAGCAAAGCCGGCCCTCATAATGTCAGCAAACTTCCAGTGGGAGAGCTCGCCAGTGATGGGAGGCAATGAGAAGCCCAAAGTGGAGATGATGCCCTGAGCTTTACTTTTTTGACTGGAATAAGAGTTAAAGAAAACATGTTAGAGAATCACATGTGACAGCATCTCATCTCTATGGGCTACTAAGAACATAAGATTTTATCACGAAAGGCACATGTTACAAGGTGATCTTGAGACAGAATTTACAAATATAAAAACTACCTGCTGATGTTCATATGTGGGGCTGAAAAATTTCTTTGAGCATACTGAATTCAAAAGTACCTTAGGTGGCAGTCAGCTGTCTCATGTGCAGATCTAGAACCCTAGCTTCAGTCATATTTTAATGCATAAATACAGACCTACTTAAATGCCTCATTCCCACTCCACCTTTCCAGATTCTGATCCAAAATTATGAAAAAAAAAGAAAGGAAAAACATCTGAAACTAGATATTTTTTTGGCTCTCTCCAGCTAACAAATGGCCAAACTCATTAAAAAACAGCAGGTGCTGGAGGAAAGGAGGGGGGATGCTACAGGGTAGATAAATTGCTTCACAATGCCAAATTTGAGATTAAAAAAAAAAAAAAGAGAGAAAACTGATTAGCTATCTCTTAAAAAGGAGGAATTTCCAGCTGGTAGTGTTAAGTGTCCTTAACTGTATCTGCTTTGTGCAGTGCCTTGTTATATCTTAGTGAGCACTGTAAAAGTGGAAGCTCCCGAACAGAACTTGGGTAAAAGCACAGCAGCTCCTTGCGTTTGAAGGCTGGGCTTAGTTAAGCCTCCAAACTGCTTAGCTCTTCAAAACCACGCTACCCCCAAAATCTTGCCACATCACGCTTGGCTCGCTCTGATTCTCAGTTATTTCTTTTCTTCTTGCCTTTGATAAAACATTATCGCAGCTTTTCAGTACTTTAGCTGCTGGTCCCCAGAGAAACAAGGAAGAGCACAGACAAGAGAAAATTAAAGAGATGTTTGCCAACATAAAGCATAATTTAAAAAGAAAAAGCACCCTTTTCTGTGTCATTATTGAAACTTCAGATTGTAAGAGCTTAAATAATTCCTGTGGATCTGCTTTACTTCTCACTTTTCATTCTCTGCTCTTTATTTTTTAACATTTCTTTTAGATGGAGTAATAAAACCAGGCAAATCCAATTCCTTTTACTTCCTGGCAGGTTTTCTTCCTATTTCTTGTGCATATTGGACTTCAAGCGGTGTAGAGAAAACAATTAGAAGAATTACACAGTGGGATGCACACAAAGCAATGAGGGCCTACAAACCTGTCAGTGGCAACGTGTGACCCCTTTTTAGGATCTCCTTTTAGGGATAATTATTGTATCGCATTCTTTCCCCCCAAAACCCTTCAGCTTGGGCGTATGAAATGTGTGGTGAAGTTTTGCAAACAGTTTTGTGCCTTTTTGGTTTTGTTGATAAGGAAAGAAGACAGAAAAGAGGTTTTTATTGATTTTTAGTGTTTTCTGCTGTCTTTTCTTTTTTTTTTAAACTTCAGGAATTAGGTTCTTGTTTAGCCTACAACTCCATGGACTTCAAGAAAGCTTTAAGATTAGACCTTCACAAGAGACAGAAAGCATTCTGGTGGAATATTGTCCTGTTTAGTCCATTTGGAGAAAGCAATGACTGGCTTGAGATAGCAAAACTCTCTCGGATTTCACTGGGGCACAAAAAAGCTCTAATTCATTAATCTTGCTTAGTCTTTGTTGCCAGTTTCATTTTTGTTGCCAATTCCTACATTTGGGAGAAGGAACTTTGTTAGAAATTGGACAGTTGCATTCTTTCTCCCCCTTCCCAGCAGCTCATTTCACTTTTTTGTTTGTTGAAGAGCTGGAAAATCCACAATAACTATGAGACTCCCAAACACGTCTTCCAGACATGTTATGGAAGACTCTATCTTGGTGTGACATGCTTTAGAAATGCGCAGAGACTGGAAACTGGGCTAGATGGACCACTGGCATGCCTTGAAAAAGCATTTCTTGTCTTCTTAGTCTCTTTGTAATTTTCTTCCTTTCCGTTGAACATTTTTAACATTGAGTTTGAGCTGTTGATGAAATCACAATTAATGTGGAGAATTCATTAATATAAAGTATTCATGCTATACATTCCTCGAGCTTGCGAAATATGAGAGATGGTAAATTTATTCTTCATGCGCATACCTGTATATGTGAGTGTGAGGGTTTAACTATATATATCCAAATATTGGTGTTTTGCACATGTTTCTTGAGGCACTGCTGCCTCCTTAGTGATCCATTCCTACATTTCCTCTTGGCACAAACAAAATCCTTTGGGATGAACACTAACTGTTTTGGGGAGACAAACTCGGAGGGCTAGAGCACCTTTTCTGTGAAGACAGGCTGACAGAGTTGGGGTTGTTAATCTTGGAGAAGAAAAGGCTCCGAGGAGACCTTACTGTGACATTCCAGTACCAAAAGGGAGCCTACAGGAAAGATGGGGAGGGACTCTTTATCAGGGAGTGTAGTGATAAGATGAAGGGTAACAGTTTTAAACTGAAAGAGAGGAGATTTAGGTTAGATATTAGGAAGGAATTCTTTACTGTGGGGATGGTGAGACACTGGAACAGGTTGCCCAGGGAATTGTCGATGCCCCATCCCTGGAAGTGTTCAAGGCCAGGTTGGATGGGGCTTTGAGCAGCCTGGTCTAGTGGGAGGTGTCCCTGCCCATGGCAGGGGGTTGGAACTAGATGATCTTTAAGGTCCCTTCCAACTCAAACCATTCTATGATTCATGGCTTAGCACCTGGCAGAGGCCTAGATATTGTCCCAGTTTGCATAGGTGGAGGGCCACAACTGCACCACGCAATGCATTAACTTAGATTTCCATGTGGCCACATGGCATCTCCTTGAAAAAGTCTGTCATAAAGCAAAGAGAAATATGAATGCTGTCCTGCTTGGTGATATGAAGCATGGAGGCCCTGGGGTAGAAAAATAGTTTTTGAGGAAATTCCCACACCTCAGTGTGAAGCTTCTGGTTAGGTGAATCAACCTGCCGTGATCTAGAGCCGGCCTGCAAACAGTGCAGGTGGGGGAACAAAGTCCCATTCAAAATTCTCCAGTAATCAGGGCATGGTCCTGTGCATGGTGAGAGGAAACCACTGACCCGTAAACCAAGTCCCTACCTCTTTCCAGACCAGAGACAGGGCTGGAGTTATCCATGCCACCCTCTTCCTCTTTCACCACTTCCCACCCTTTGCATATCGACCTGTTACAGATCATTGGGGAGACCCCAGAGTTGGGGATGGGGTTTGAATCCTCCCATGCTGGACGGGTCCCTACACACAGGTCTAGGGCAGAGAAGTATGGCGATGCAGAGCCTGCAAACCAGATGCCCTGCATCAGATAGACACCAGCAGGAAGAGATAACACGTGTGCTACCCAGCCTAAAGGGTGACTTTTGGGGTGGAAACGCTTGAAGGTGGTGAGAGCTGAAGCAGGGACTGCAGTGCAGAGCTGTGCCCATCTGCTGTCACCGGCACAACAGCTCAGGGCATGGGAGACACAGCTCTGCTGTTTGCAGGAGGATGTCAAAGCAGCTGTGCTCCCACCTGCCTTCTCCTGCCCTCTTTCTGGGTGGTCAGGGTGCAATGAGAACTGCTGCTTTGTTACCCCTTTGTTACCTCCTTCCTGCCTCCCTTTTTCATGCCTCCAGTCTCTTTAGGGCACCCCACTCCATAGCCCCGCTTTTGTTCTACAGTCACAACAAACTCCACTACTTTTGCATCATTGGCCACTTTCTCGCTTCATAAATCCCCCCACAAAGCACGCTTCCTGCTTGTTTAGTTTGTTCACAGCCATACCACGGACAGGAACCTACTCATGGATGGGCATGGATGATGGGATGGCAAGCATGGTCTGCGGTGATAATTTTTACCATCATCCTTCGTCCTGGGAGTTTTAGCGGCTAGATGCCGCCTGAGTTTTTGCTCTGTGATACCAGAGAATCTCCACTGGCAGGGACAAAGTAGAGGGCTGAACCCAAGGTGACTGCCTCAAGGGCTTCTGATCCTGGACAGGGCAGAGCACAAACTCAAAGGACAACATAAAGTGGGGAGGGAGCTGTGGCGCTGTGCCTGCTGGAAACAAGAGGACAGCAGTATTTTAAGACTTGACCTGGTAGATTTACACACCCAAGCTTACCTACAACTTGAGAGGTCCTGTTGACGTGAATCTCCTTGTGGAAGGTGAACTGATGTCACCGACAGCAAATTTTGCTGAGCCACCTGCTACAGGGCTTCCTTTCCTTCCATCACATCAGTCCCCAGGCCACTGGACACCCAAAGCCATCTGCGTCTTTCATCCCTGGATCCATCTCGTGGGGCTGGGTTGCAGCTTCCAATTCACCTGCCTGAACTGTCAGTGCCAAAGCTATTTCACTGTTGTATCTGTGATCCTGCTCCTGATGAAGGGGAAAGAAGAAAAAGGCAGATAAGGCATCTGCCATCTGTGCCCCAAAATTACCCCCCAGTGCTTGTGGTCCTCTTTGTGCTGTCTGTAAACCTCCATCTTCCAGCAGTAGGCTTCCCCACGCAGGGGAGGTGTGTAATCACAGCCAGCATGGGTATTAATTAGTAGCTTCAAGGACAACGCTGTGTCCCTGGGTGCACATGTTCAATTTAGGACAACCAGGCCAAAGCTGTGCTGGGAGTGAAGTGGGCAGTAAATCCACTCCTCTTTTCCCAGAAGAGTCGGAGTGGGATCTGAGAGGGACTGAACAGGAGTCTGACCTTGGGAATGAAGGAGTCAGCTGAATGATGAAGAGCTTGAAGATAGGACAAAGAATACAGGAGGCTTGAATAAGAACGTGAAAGTGAAATACAGTCTAGGAGGGAAGGTTTGGTGTGGAATGGAACTGGTCTGGGATGGAGAGGGCTTATCTTGTATTTTCATTCCTGAGGGATATGCAGGGGAAGCAGTAGGTGGACGGACAGCCTTCTTTGCTTTCTCTCTGGCCTTTACCACTTTCCCTCTGGCCTTTCCCTCTCTTGACAGCTGAAAACCTGACAAGGTGATACTGAAGGAGCAAAGTGTGGAGAACCACTCAGAAATGCAGCACGTCCAGCTCCAGGAGCTCCTCCACAGAGAAGAGTTCTCTATTATCAATCACACTTTGCTATTGCGCCCTTATGAATTCCTCCATAATTTGATTTACTTGGAAGGAATAGTTCTGTGTTAGATACACTTATTCTCTGTTATTAACCCTAGAGTATATAAGTGTCTTGAAATACTTTTCATCTGTTCTTGTCTCTTCTCAAATTACCTGATCAAAAACTAGAAATCCAAAACAGTAGGGGTTTGGGCTTTAGCACGAGACCAGACTCATCAGAAAGAGGTACCAGATGGCTCCAGTTGCCTTTTGGGTGTTCTGGCTACACATCTGCACCTAAAAATCACATTGGCAATCCCTGATTGGGAGGGAGCTCAAGGTCTGTATGTTTGTTAAGCTGTAGGACATGCCTGTGAAGGGGTCAATGTGAGCCAGGAATGACCAGACAGGTCAGAGAGTTTTGTATTTGCACCTTGCACTGAAGGTGGGTTAATATCTCCTAACTTTTTAGCCTGATAAAAGCTAGGATCAAGTATTAAGTAATCTTGTGCCTCTGCTGTAAATGGAGAGAGGCAGGCAGCTGCAGAGGGCAAGTCTGTTTTTACCTGCACCTTAGGATGGGGCAGATCATCCTTTGGATTCACCTGACTCTTCCCAGTGACTATAAAAAAAATTTGCTTGACTAGCTGGTGAGACGAAGCTCATCATTGCCAGATAGCTGGAAATAACTGAATTGCAGCAGATGCCTAGAGGATTCCTGGAGAGTTTTTTATGGCCACTTTCATACTTTTTATTTTGCTGAGGGAACAGACAACATGGCCGTTGCTGTGTCCCTGTTCCAGCCTTCTGAGGGGCAGTTTTAGCTTGAGTGCATTGCCCCTGGGGCTCTCTTGCCCTGGACTCTGTCTCCATCGCTGAGCCGTACAGAATAGCTGCACAGGGACAAGCAGAGCAAGCAGTCTGGTGGGCGTGCAAGAGAACCTACACAGCTCTGAGGGCAAGAAAACGGCTGCGCTGACATAAATCTCTGTTACGTGCGACCGTTTGGAAGGGTTGCTTCAGGAATTGTTGGTAATTGGTGGCCGTGTAATAGGGATTGACTGGTGTAAGGTCTCCATGGATAGCTATACTAGGGACAGGGACAGAGAAATCAGTTCGGCTGGGGAGAAAACTCCCTCCAAAGTTTTACAGTGAGCTAGGGGTGGTAGGAGCAACCAAATAAGTTAAACCTTAAATGAAGTCTCGAAGAAAGGGAATTTTTATTCTATTTTACCTTGAAAACTTCAGGTGAACTAAAGCAACTGACTTCGTATTAACCTCTGTGGATTTTAGTGTAACACTTTCCGTGACCTATCTTTGATAGAGTAGGCATGTCCTTATCAGGGGGAGAAACAACTGCGTTGATCTCATTAGGATGTTTATCACACAGTATATTTTGACAGACATTCCTGGTTTCCCTCTGTTAAATGTGTTTGAGCTTTTAAGATAAAACAGAGTTTAACCAGGATTGCATGCTTTATCCTAACATTTCTAGAATGTAGCTTGGTGATTATCCATCACTGCAGTTGATAAGAGGTAGTAGTTAAAGAAAAAGTAAAACAGAGGTAAATTTGCTGACAAAGGTTCTGTGAATGTGCTTGAATGAGAGTGATCTGGCAGTAAGGTACAAGGGCTCCCCTCCTCCTTGCCAGGAATCTGAAATGACTTTTAAATCTCTCACCAGCCCTAGCCTCCTCTGAGCATGGCGCTGGGAAGGCAGGAGCCATGCCATCTCAAAAGTACCTTAAACCCTTCTTTTTTCCCATGAGAGGGAAGTCAGTGGAGGCTGGTGCCGTTCAAAGCAGTGAGGAGAAGTTGATCTGCCCAGGGCTGGTGTGGCAGCGGGCAGTGACCACACGGAACCCCAGGGATGGGAGTTGGGGCTGCAGCAGCCGCACTGAAACTATTAAGGAAACAAAAAAAGATCCCAGGTAATTCAGTAGCAAGGGAGTATCACAAGTATCCCTCTGGGCTGCATGCAGAGGGGATCCATGCTTACATTAGCACCAGTAAAAGATATTTCGCTCAGAAGGACCAGCTGGGTTTTTTTAACCTGGGAGGTCCTGCACGCAGCTCTGGAGCAAGCCAAGCATCCCCGTGGTGTTTATACATTTTTTTAGGATATTAATCCTTTACTGACAGGTTTCTAGCCTGAAATATGATAGGGGTTTATTCTGCATCCATCCATTCACCATTAGTGATTTTTACTGCTAAAACGGACAAGAAGTTTGGACTTTCAACCATGTGCACGACCAGGTCTGCATAAACACAGGTGTAAAAATCCATCGTCTTTGGGGAAAAGATGGATGATTCTATGACGTCTGTCATCTCTCACTCCTCTGAGAGTCCTTAATTCTCGTCCTCCTACCTTTCAGAGTCTAAATCTACCAAATGGCTTTGGGGCATCTAGAAAAAGAGAAGGGAGTACACAAAAACCAATTTAATAATATCCATCAAAGGGAAGATTTTTGCTTGGCCCCTGTTTAAGATCAAATATCACATGCCCCAACAAGTGATCTGTATTTCATGCCATTTTTAAAGATGCTCAGATCTGTAGAGAATTAGCTGCCATCAGAATGGACGATGGCCCTTTTTGTCCTCTGGGAGAACAGACAGTGGGAAGTTTTCATTAGACCTTAAAAAAAAAAAAAAGAAGAGAAAGAGAAAGGCACATAGACACAGCCTGGGAATCAGAAATTCAGGCTCCAGCCATGCTAGTGACCTTGCTAAAGACAATTATCATCTTGTGTTGTAGATCCTTTGGAGATACATGTGTGTAAAATGGTGTACAATCAATAAGTATTATTATTATTCAATTTTTTTGAGCTTGATTTTCTGTGTCAGATCAAAGAGTAGCATCATATGTAGGTAAAGTGTGTAAGGGGTCCGTGGTCTGAAACATGAAACTATTATGAAATTAAAAATAACATCATGTCAGCATATGCCAGGAAGGACATACTAATTAACAGCAGAAAGTGTTTTGAGGAACTATTGAGGAACCAGGCAGAATGAGAGATCTTGGTCAAAACCTGCCTGGTCTTCAGGCCTCATTTATACATATACAAGTCACTGTGGCCTCATTTTATTTCCCAGACCTTAGGCTTATCCCAGGAGCTCAGCCGTTCATGTCTCCTTCTTTCACCAAGGTGGTCCTGGAGGAGGACAGAGAACTTGGGATGGTGAATAACTTCCCTGAAGTGCTCATGAGTCACCAAGAGGCAGTTAGGTCCCTGGCTTGGAGGCCTTTAGGAAATGCTGAAAGTCCTGTTGGCAGATGGGTCTTCATTTTCCCACACTTCAGTCTCCATCTATAAAATGGGGTAAAAGGCAATAATTTTTCCCATCTTTCTTCTGTCTTCCTTGCTGAGGAATTCTAACTATTGGTGTGAGGAATTCTAACTATTGGTGTGACAGCCCTGCCTAGCACAACAGGACCTTTATCTCACTTGGAGCATTTAGCAAAGCCAGCATGTGAGCTGTGTGAGAAAAGGGCCCCATTTTCCCCAATGCCGTGGTGGCGGGTTCATGTTTGCATGCTATAAAAGCACCAAAGGCAAAACCCTTGAGTAAATAGGAAGCAATCTGCCTTTGCAAGGAAGGGGATGGACAAAATGACCTCAGAGCAATTCAGCATCTGTGATTTCCTCGATTCCATCTGAAAGCTCGCTCTCTATTTTGCTGACATATGAGCTGGGTGCCCTATTGTACATCAGGGTAATAAATAGCCGTTATCTTCTGTTTCATGGGAGATACGGCAGAACATGATTTATTTGTGCCTGCTCTGTTGCCTCTTTTGAAATGTTGCCATCGTTCAGTGCACCTTTCGCAGAGGAAGGCAGATGGTCATCGGAAAGTTTCCCATAACCTTGCCTTGCGTGCTGCATAGTGGATCAATGAAATCTGAATTACAGTCCACTGTCTGAGTTTGGAGCTGTGCTGCTAAAGTATCCTGCAGTGGCTGAAAACATTTGAATGTCAACACTGCATATATATACTGAGGAAATATGACATTTCTCCCTAAAATTTCAAAGCAGTGCCAAAGGGGATTTGTAACTGCGGAGTTGCATCTGATGTGAGCAGGGACTGCATTGCTCAAATCTTAATTACCAGCTTGGAAATGTACCTTTTGTGAGTGTGTGTGTTAGGTATGACCACTCCCTCAAAAAAAAAAAAAAAGAAATAATGAATCAAAATAGGATTCTAATACGAAATGCCAGAGACGAGGATTTTTTGGAGCCCAAAGAGCACCAGCTGCCCCTCTGTGTTAGCTGTCTCTGCTTATATGACATTTGCAATGAGGCTTCAGGTGATTTGAGAAGCTGGCATTAGACTGCAAATCACCTTTTGTGTCAGCTCGTGCCAGGATACCTCGCCAGAAGCCATTATTTCAATGGGAAATAACAACTGGGAATAGGGAAAAAATGAACTTCTGAAAAGCACTTTGTCACGTTCCCTGGGCTGTGGCAGGCAAATGCTGAAAACGGTGTGAGCTCCTGCCATGAAAGCAGGCATAGGCAGAAATTTCTCAGTGGGAGGATTACCTCCTTTACATACCAGAGACAAGGCAAGGTGAGTATATAAAACATTTTCAGCACTGTCTCTCAATTTACAATATTTATTTGCTCTCTGAGCAGGCATCCCGGAAGACATCTATGTTTCATAAAGCCTGGTACCTTGCTTCATTGATTTTTCCTTAGGATGGGAATCATTATGGTGAGCAGGTCTGCAATTTCAGATAATGACCTGCGTGCAGCACAGGTGTCTCTAGAAATGGTTAATGTTGGATGTAATAGATATTAAAAGTATCTCCCCCAAATGCCTCTGGCCTTTTGCAGATGACTGCTTCCATGTGTGTGTGTAGGGCAGAGCATCTCCCAAATTCGGGCTGGCAGGCAGCTCATTCTCCCAGCACATCTAGGCAAAGAGTATTATCTCATCTGAACTCGCTGTTGCAAGATGTTTTGTGTATTAACTGGCTTGATAAATTTATTTTTTATTAAATACAAGAGGAAAGAAATCTGAAAACTTTTAATCCCATTTACAAACAAAAAAGCAAAGTGATGGTTTTTTGGTGTGCAACAGACATTTAACCCCTAGGTTTAGAGTTTTTGATCAAAGAGATTACTTGTGCTGGGACATTTTTATCCAATCTACTGAGTCGCCTACCTCAGTTTGCAACTGGGTTTGATCTTCTAAATCCATGCAAGCTTGTCCTGTCTCGAAAGGGGCGCATCACAGTTATTCTAGAGAACCAGAATAACCAGTGGCTAAAAAACAAGGACCTTTCTTACAAAACCTTTCTTAAAACAAAGAAAAAAATTTTAAATGGGACCAGACAACTCTACAAAAACATAGTTTGGTCTTGTAAATAGATGGGGGGCTGATTTTGAGGGCACCTGATGTGTCCTTTACTGATTGTCATGGAGTTTTTATGTCCTAGCATATTTTGAGTTAAGTAAGACCAGAGTAACGTTTATATTCTTGAAATATAAAAAATCAAAATCCCGGTTAAATCGAGGTGTAAGGTATATTCTTATCTCTGACAGAAAGCCATGAAATTTCAACTAAACAATTCAAAAAGTCCAATTTTAATTATATATAAAGCCAGAATAACTATTAAACTGGATCTATCTGCATTTATATCTGTGTACTGAAGAACCAGGCCTCATTTTCTGTACATTTCCAACTTCTTAAAAGCATCTCCAAAATGTCAGGGAATCACAAATCTTCCAGAAATTGGTTTTCATCTGAAACATTTTGTACTTCATTAGTCGGAGATTTGTTGTTGCCTGTCACAGTTAAAACACGGGAAAGCGATCCTCTCCCGTGGGCGAGGAGCTTGCATGCTACGTTTCAGTCCTCGAACATCTGGGACCACAGCGAGTACCTGACCAGTCCCTGAACTGCAGCAGAGAATTGCCAATGAGTCTATAATGACTAAGGAGCAGGGTGGTGTCAGGGACCAGGGATGCGTCCCAAAGCCCACTGAAGTGAATGGCACGACTGTTGTTGACTGCAGTGGCCTTTGAGACGAGCTCTTGGGATGTCTGTGAAAGGAAGGTAGAGTTGAGCGGTATCACTGTATCACATTTTACGCAGGATAACCACATGCTCATCTTTTTTACTTTCCCTCCCAGGATGGAAGGAGCAGTTTTATTGGCCACCAGCTCGGAGGGGTCATGGAAGTACCAAACAGCAAGGACCAGAGAGTCAAATCAGCCAGAGCCATCCAAATCACTTACTACCTCCAAACGTATGGCTCTGTCACCCAGGACCTCATTGGGGAGAAGTGGGAGAGTGAATTCTGTAAACTGATGCACAAGATGCAGCTGGATCACCAAGATCTGCAGCTCTACTCACTAGCGTCCTTTAGCCTCTGGAAGGACTTCCACCAGACCAGTCTCTTGGCCAGGGGCAAGATTTTGGTGAGCCTGATGCTGATTCTCCTGACTGCTACCCTCTCGAGCTCCATGAAGGACTGCCTGCGTAGCAAACCTTTCCTGGGACTCTTGGGAGTACTCACTATCTGTATTTCCAGTGTCACTGCGGCAGGGATATTTTTCATTACTGATGGAAAATATAATTCTACTCTGTTGGGAATCCCTTTCTTCGCTATGGGTAATTATTTATCTTCATAATAATAGGATTAACAGAGCTTAATGACAGGATTGTAAATTACATCCTGGGTTATAAAGTGCAGATTTTACCTTGAGTGAAAGTCTAAGTTGTTTTCATCTTGTTAAATTGATCTGTGCCTTGCCAAAAAAAAAAAAAAAAGAAAAGAGAAAAGAAAAAAAAAAGAAAAAGGGAAACAAAACAAAGCCGTAGCAACAATAAAGAGCAAATGACGTTGCTGGAATCTCGGCCAATATGGGAAAGGGGCAGTTTTATTGATCTCTGTTACAAAACGAAGGAGAAATTGTTATTGAAAACTAGTCAGCTCAGCACGGAAAATGGATATGTGTTGACCTGACATTGATGGGAGGCCAGCCGAAAGAGTAAGTTAAAAGAGGAGGGTGCCAAGGAAGGAAAGATTTTAGCATCCTTCCTGAGGAGGACTGCTCTCCCAGCTTTGTCTGAGGGGCAGAGGGGAACAGGTTGGTGTAAGTGTAAGATTGATGGACTTTATCTCAGAGAGGAGATTACGGTTGTGGTAGTTGCCAGGCTGTAAGCGAAGGGGCCTGTCAGTATTTTAGTACATAATCCCTCCTCGGTTTGTGAAGTCCCAGATCAGCTGCAGAGATTTCCTTTGTGTCGCACCCGGGTAGGGGAACGCGCAGATGAATTAAAACTGTACACCCAGCTCTTTTAGCAAAATAATTGTTTTCGTTGCTTCTGTTCCCATTTCTGGTCCAAGCATTTTAGTGCATCTGTGTGGTTAATGAGTTTGCTGGGCAGGTACGTTGGACAGGGAGAGTGAAACGTGCCCAAAATGGCTTTCTGAGGCAGTGTTGTTTGGTGCAATTGCATCCAAGTTTATCAGAGTTTTGCCGTATCATGAGTCTGAACACCAGAAATAATTCTATGGAAAATCTCAGCAGTGGCTGCCCAGACCCAGAAACCTTCATGCTGGCTTTCTGATGGCAGGAAACATTACCTGTGGACAGAATTCTGCATATTTACAATCGATTTCTTAAGTTCCATTCACGCTTCTAGTACTCAAGCCCTAGTCCTATGCTACAGTGAGAGCTATCTAAATATGCAAAGCCACAAGCTGGAGTCAAGGTTGAAGAAAGGTCTTATATTTTCTTTAAAAACCTTAACCATCTGAAAACCCTCCATTTTCTTGCTCTTCCACTCAGGAAAAGTCCTGCAGGCGTATGCATCCCCAACCCCATGCTTCATATTTTGTCTGTCCTGTGGTAATGCATTCGTGTCACTAACCAAGGGTGCTGAGCTGTGGCCTCATCAGTCCTGCACCCAACATCTCTGGAGCAGCTGGACGAGGTGGGAAGGAGTGGGATGCTGGATATTCCAGAAGAGACAGGAAGGAGTGAGGCAAAAGACCCCAAGGAATTGCATGATTGTTTCAGCCTCATTAATACTGATAATGCCATGCCAAAACCTCTAATTCAATCATCTGCACTGTTAAATTGTGACAATAGCCCCTGGCATGGTCTGCCCTGTGCCAGCTCTTCGGACGCTGTGCACGGCTCTGCAGTGTAAGAGGGCTTGACGGAAAGAAAACGCTGAGATGTGGAAGGGAAGAGCGCCAGCAAGACACGTCGGGTTGTGACAGGGATGGATCCAGACCTGAGCAAAGGGTGTGGGCTTAGGAAAAAGAGATCTGCGTGGCAGAATGAAGAATAGGATGACAGAGGGGAAGGGGAGGCTCATGCTTGTCTCATTACCAGTTTATGGTGACCTTCTTGTTGGGTGTCAGGAGGTGCTTATCAAACAGTGGGGCCAAATGGCACTGCCTTACTTGTGCAGCAACTCGAAGTAAAGGCAAAAAAACCACTGAAGCGATGAAAAGCACCTTTCCTCTGCTGGTGGCCCTTTTTTAGCCAGCTGTATATGTGGGTGGCCCATACCCTTTTCTTGACAGATCCCAAATTTGTCACTCCCAAGGACCCCCAAACGGTGTCTGTAAGGTGATGCTCACCTTTGGGCTGACCACGAAAGCATCAGCACCCACACGGGCCAGGAGCATCAGTTGAAATTGCACTCAATTTATACACACGCTGCAGCCCCAGGATGAGACAAGGGTGGGAGTTTCTGAAAGCAGAATGGCTCAGTTTCCCATCTAGGATGGTGGTGAGCTGGATTTTGTTTTCTGTCTGAGGAGAAGTAATGTTTATAACTTTCTGTGGTGTTTTGTGCTGTCATTCTTGTCACAACCATTGCCAAGAGCAAAAGAAAAGAGGAAAAACCAAACTCTCTTGAAGTGAGACCTTTGCAAGGATTGCTTCCATAATACTACATTGAGCGAACTTCAGGTTGAAAAAGAAAACATTTACATAACCCTTCTACAGATATTTCATTCAGGAATCTCAGGCTGAATTGGAAATATCGTTAGAAAACAGCTTGCAATGCTTGGGAACTGCTGCTGGTAAATATTAGGCAAGAGTTTTACAGTTTAGTGAACTAAAACATGGGAATCACATCTTACCAAAGCCATACAAGGTTATATCCTGCAAAGTGCCATGTGCCTTTAGTCCCTTAAATGACAGAGCCACCTAATGAGACCTTGCTGTGCCCATCATACACCCATGGCCTCACAGTCTCGGGGTCCTCACAGGGCAGGGTTTTCTATTGAACCCAGTCTACTGTGAACTGTTAGAGTAGATCCATTGAAGCCCCCCAGAATGTTAATGCTGTTGGTCAATACATAACTGTGGCCCATGTTGTACCGGTGTCCCTTGCTGCTAGCACAGGAGAAAGCAAACAATACATCAAATAATAATTGAGTCAATATAGATGAAAACATTTGCAAAGAGGGGTTTCCCAGAATCACAAATGCCAGATTTGCAAGTCAGCCCTTCAAAGTCAAGTTATTTAGATTAAAAAAATAAAAGGAAAAACAGACAATAACAGCCACAAAGTGCCTGCAAGTGCACAGGCAACCTTAATTCTGGCAGCTCCTAAGTTTGGAGCACTCCAGCCTGACATTTGCAAAATGTCTATTTAGAGTATATTTCTTTGGTTAAAAATATACAGTTGCTTCTGACATTCACTTTTCAAAGGATTAATTTTAATGGAAATTCTGAGATGTTCTTCTGCACTTGTCCTTTTTCCTGCGGAGGTGGCAGGATGCTGCCATCTGAACGACAGGAATAACCCTGGACTTGTACAAATGTCCATAATTCCTACTGCAGTGCAGAGCTTCTGTGGGTTTCAGTAGGCGATAGAAGCCTAAATAAAAGAGAAATGTTTAATATTTTTCTAAATTTGGACTGAATGACCTACAGATTAGTTGTTTACTGTAGTCCTGCTGTGAGGGAATGGTTTGCCTGGGATAAAGCATATCTCTGATATGCTGGGGGAAGAGTGCTAGCTCAGGTTGGCTTTTCTCTTCTTTATCCTTGAAGGTGAGAAACTCCAGTCTCAAGTTAGGCATTAGGTCAGTGGTGGAAAATCCTGCTTGCTTTGACTCCCTCTTCATTATACCAGGGTCTTCTCAGACAGCTGCCTCAGGAAAACCAGTTTCCCCAGTACAGTGTCTACCACTGTGGTTTTGGACCCAGTGAGGACCAAGTCTTCAGAAAAGTCCTGTGCAAATAATGCTCTGACTGCCAGGATCTCCTGCAGGAGTGCTGAGTTTTATCTGTTTATACCCCAGACAGGTGGCTAAATGTGGTGAGTTAGAGAAAAGGAGCTTCTTCAGTATCAGGGCTTCCTTCTTTATGAATTGAACTGGACCTAGATGTTTGACTCTCTTTTTTTTTTTTTTTTTAAGTCAGGTTTTGTAACCACCATATGACATCAGAATATGGGGCTGTTCTACCTTGTGTTTCTCTTCTGGGACAAATACAAACTGCAGTTTCTTCTGCAAGTTTGACACCAGCAGAACTATTGCCACTGGGTGCGTTTCAGATAGGAGACAGAGAGTCAAATCATTGAGTTTCAGATTTTTCTAGTCGTCAGAAAGGGACCTGGTTAGATGTTCACGTCTGCCTTTTGTGTTTGGATTCACGACGCAATTTCAAAGGGATGTTATGTACGTGACATAATTATGGTTTCCCATGCCTAATCATCACTAATTAATATAACCAGAAGGTTAACTACATAATTGAGATATTATTGCTCCCATGATTTGCTTTTTAACGCACAGGAACCAGACTGATATCATCACAGAGATAATGATTTAACTCAGCTGAGGATCTGACTGTATATTTTTAAATGCAGGTATATTAATTATGTCATTTTACGCTGTAATTATTTTTGTCCAGTCCATGAAGTACCTCATTATATAGATTGGCGGAAATCTTATGTTAAAAATGTAACCACAATGTAATTAGAGCATAATTATGCTTTTTGTATTATAAAGTGTATGTGTTTTTAGAAGGCTAGATTCCCAGTGGATGTTAGAAATATTTCCTGCCCTTTGTAAGTCCACACCATGAGATCTGTAAGATCTTCATGGGAATGGGTATTTCTTGTTGAGTCTTTAGAGAACACTACACTCAATGGATGCCCTACAGCACATTGCAATATTACTACTACTACTACCAATAACAATACTGTCAGTAGTGGTGTGGTAAAGAGATACAAAAACTTTAGGAAGCAATAGGCTACCTGTTTCCTGCAGTAACCCCATGCCTGGTGTAAGAGTACAAGATGGATGGCAGAAATTATACTTCCAGTGCAGACTTTGCTGTTTAAATTCCCGGTTATTCCTTCCCCCGAGTTATTCATATGGAAGGAGGAAGCATGGCAAAAGCAGACAAGACTCCAGGCAGTTATTAGCATTTCAGACAGAAGCCATCTCACCTCTTTCGGATGGCAGTTGTTAAAATAATGGCTGGTGATCACCTTTAAGTAAATTTGAGATGTCACAGTACTACCATTAGTGGTAGAGTCGAGGGCAATCACAGAAAAAAGTCCTAGTGCAGAGGAGGAAATTATTTTTTTTAAACCTCAGAAGACAAATGTGAGAACTAAAGTGCATGCGATCACTAGTTTACCTGTACATGAAGTATCACAGCATTTCTAACCTTTGCTTCAAGCAATGGACTTTCTGATTGCAGCTGCAATGTAGAAATATTTCAAGAGTGACTCTGACTTTGGTTTTGTCCTTTTGATGCAGCAGTAAAGAGAATCCCATATGAACCTCATGTTATATGATCATCTCCTACCTGTATGAGGAGCAAGAGAATGACCCTGTAGAGCAGAGACCTACTGACATAAATCCCCACCACTCCATGCCTTAGAAATACAGTGAATACGTCATTTTAGACGTTACGGCAGTTCATGTCCCCACCCACTCAGCATATCATAAAGAACTTTGGAAATACCTTGTCCTTAATTAGAAAATGTCTGTTCTTGACTTTTACAGTAGGAAATGGGAATAACAAAAAAATCCGTATGTCAGCAGGATAAAAAAATGGAAAGATATAAAAATGTTTAAAATTACCTATTTGGATGGGCAGATAACACAGATAATCGTATAAATGGGTTTAGATGTTCTCCATATTTGTAAGGTTGATTTCCTCATAACCTGGTATTCTCCCTAGCAAGTCTATTCCCAGTTGCAGAGGGTTGGTTGTTTTTTTTTCGTTTCTATACAAAAGGATAATTCTCCCCTCAGAACAGTCTTTCCTGGATTTTGAGTAGAAGACCAAAGCCTCTCTGGGATACTCTGCTACACTCGCCCTGTGCAGCCTGGCCCTGCAGCTATGTCCTGGAGAGGCATGGTCAGGGGGAGGCAACAGGACTGGGGCTGTCCTTTTTTCCCCAAACACAGGTGAGATGAGGATATCTCCTTTGAGCCTTCTCACACCCAGCAGAAAGGGATGCAGGGCGAAGCACAGCCAGCGTCAGTCCTAACAACTGGTTTTCTAACACCTAATTTCAGGTGTCCCAAATGTTCCTCCCTTAACTGAAGTGACAGAATCTCAATTTCCTTTGCAGTCAACAGAGAGAAACAGGCAACCCCAAAGTCATTTGGACCACCACTTAGTACATATTTGGGATAAACTGAGTTAATCTCTGGAAGGTCCTATCCATCTCTGAAAAAGCTAGAGTGACTGCTTAGACTTTGACACCTAAGGTTATATACATAATCTCTAAGATACGTATGCATATATGCATGTACAGCATATATGCATAAACTGACTTGAATCCCTTACAGATTGAATTCTAGCTCCTCTTTTCCTGTAGAGACTTACCAGAAGGTCTCTTATCAACTCTAGTGTCATCATTCAGGCTGAGAGAGTTGGGGTTGTTCAGCCTGGAGAAGAGAAGTCTCCAGGGAGACCTTATAGCGGCCTTCCAGTACCTGAAGGGGGCCTACAAGAAAGCTGGGGGGGGGCTGTTTGCAAGGGCATGTAGCGATAGGACGAGGGGCAATGGTTTGAAACTAGAGCAGGGTAGGGTTAGATTAGCCATTAGGAAGAAGTTCTTTACAATGAGGGTGGTGAGACACTGGCACAAGTTGCCCAGAGAGGTGGTGGAGGCCCCATCCCTGGAGACATTCAAGGCCAGGCTTGATGAGGCTCTGAGGAACCTGATCTGGTGGAAGATGTCCCTGCTTCCTGCAGGGGGGTTGGACTAGGTGACCTTTAAAGGTCCCTTCCAACCCAACACATTCTATGATTCTATGATTCTGTTCCTTAGGGCAGCTGCGCCACCCCAGGAGGTGTGTCTGCAGGTCTGCTGGTCAGTGATGTTGAGGCTCAGCTCAGGTTGAAGCGTTCATCCTTGGACCATTGCCCAAGCACAAACCATCACTACCAGATCCTCCATAATGACAGAGCAAATGCAAAAGACAATGGCTGGGTTTTTTGCCTGAGAATAGCCAGCTAAACTCTTCCTCCTTCTGACTCCAGTGGGAATTCGATCAACCCATTTGTCCAAAATGAAGTCTCCAAACACAGTTGTCTTAGTATTATTATTATTATTATTATTATTATTATTACAGCTTTCTCAGCTGTCCATCTGCAGCTAACAGACTGATAGCTATTTCAGCTGCTTCTTATTTGCTGCAAACATTTCTACAATCCTTTGAAAAAAGTGGTTTCATAAGAGAAAGCATGTTTTGAGCTAAGAAGTTAAAGGCTGAAAGGGATGGTTTTCTTTTGCACTTAAAAATGTATGTTTAGTACTCTTAATCAATACACAAATTCTGTTCAGGTAGTAAAGGATGTTTCCTTTTCAGATGCCTCATGCATTTATCTGAATACTTCTTGTTTTCATTTTTCTACCCTTTCATGGCAATGCTCATTCCTATGACTGGGTTGTTTAAGGATCTTTATTGGATGCACCTTTTCTGCGTGTCGATGGAATTTAGCGGGAGTTTCATTCCTTGTACTCAGTATGTATCGATGCACATCACATTTACATTTGGCTCATTTGGGCTGGAAAGGAGCTGCATCATGGCAGAAATGATTTAGCTCCACGTATATCATCCCTAATAGGGCAATGTCAAATCCTTCCTTGAATTGCACCATTGCTAGCAATTCCATAACCTGCCTCGACAGCTTGTTCCAGTGCTTAAACAGCCATACATTTATAAAAGTATTTCTTAATATTTTCACTGCTGCAGCTTATACATATAACTTCATAGTCTGTCTGGCCTGACTATGGAGTGTAATTTTTCACAGTACCTATGTATTTGCAAATACTTTTAGGATATTTTATATGTAGGGCTGTTCTTACTTGAGCTTGGATATAATTTCCTGCCAGATCTTTTCTCACCCGATATTTTACTGCAGTTCACACTTCCCTGTGATCTCCATCCATATGGGAAGATTGATGGTGGCTTCTGGTCTCTGCTGGACCACTGTGGATGTGCAGGAAAGAGCAGATGTGAGAGGACATGTCCTGTGCTCTTTGGTGTGTGGTGGGAAAATGCAGTCGTGCATTGTCCTTTCTTTTCTGCTGGAGAGGAAAGGTGGGCTCTGCTACTTGGGGAAGCATAGAGTGAACGATCCTACGTTCTGTCAAGCACACTGTCTGCTCTCCTTAGGGACCTGGTTCCTCTGTAGGGAAATCCTGTGCCTCTGTTTTTTAAATGAAAATAAAAAGCAGCAAATGCATTTATTTTCTCCTGGACTACATTTCATGTGCAAATAGCCTGTGGAACTCACTGTTGAGATATGGTTGTGGCTCAAAATTCAGCATGATTCAGAAATGGTTGGATTTTTACACAGCTAGTTAAAACATCTTCATTATTTTGAATAACACTGCAACACTAAAACCTAACAGTTAGGAAAAAGGATAAAAATTAATGACTATGTTCAAAAGCCCAGTTCAAAAATGGGCACAAAGAAATTTCACTTCTGAAGTTTTCCCATATCTACCCTCTTTCACTCTGATAATTTTCCACTGAAGAGATAGGACCGGGGTACAGAACTCAGTAGACCATTTGCCAAATGTTCTAAATCAATATTTATCTGCTATATTCATCTGCCATGCCAGAAACTTTGCATAGAATTAAAAGCTTAAAGAGTCTATTGCAAATACAAAACCAACTAAAAAGACCTTACTCTATATTGTATCATGTATATGTCCTTTGTACAACCATGAGCCAGTCAAAGCTTTAATAATTCAGGTTTATCTTTCCATTTCCGATCTTTTTTTTTTTCACTCCATTTCTTTCCCATGAAGTGACTTCTGTGTGGTGGGATGACTGCCTGCAGTAACACACAGCACGCAGAAGCCACACTGGCTCCAGGCTCGTTGCTTCACAAACGGTAACAAAGGATAGCAGCAGCCTACGTTATTCAACAAGTATCTTCCATGTCGTTGGCCTTCAGACAAAGACATATTCAGGTATTACAGCTGTGACTTTCCACGTGTTAGTCCTGCTGCATGTGGTGAAGCGGGTGATGTTTCATCCACACTTACTTGACTGCAAGGTGAGGATGCTGTTTTGGGATGCTCAAAGGGGCAGTGAGAGCTGCGCCAGCAATAGATGTAGGCACAGGGCTGCAAGTGGTACCACCATCGCATTGAGATGAAAACCCAAGACCTTTGCTGCTTTGAATCACTAAAGATACTCTTTAATTTTTGTTCTGCAAGAGTGGGTATACTGTCCTCACTGTCTTGGCTGAATTTCAGCGTGGATAATTGCATTTCTATCTATCTTCTTCAAATTCCCCCTGCCGTGCTGGTTCGATACAGTGCTGGTGAGCTCTGCCTGGCTCAAAGCACTGTGCAGGCGGTGCTCTGTGAAGCAGCTGCTGGTTTTTCACCCAGACGTGGCTGTATTTCACTGGTGAATGCAATGGCCACATAACGTGGCTCAGCAGTCTCTAAAATCATTCCACATTCCCTGAGAATATGTAACTGTGCCTCGGTACATTGTCATTGCATTTTCCCGCAGTAATTTGTAGTATTTCAGCAGTAGGCAATTTTTTGCTCATACTCTACTCTTAAAGTCCAAGGAAGAAATGCATTTCTTTACAGCCTGCTATGACACTTAGACCTGCCCAACATATACATTTCAACCCATATTCAAATGGAAATCTGCCACAGAAATTTTAAATGCTGTAGCTTTTCCTGGTGTTATGAACTCCATTGCTGCTGATATCCCACATATGAAGAAAACTATTTTGTTAGCATAGCCATGAAACTAACTAGTACTATATCATTTTGCAAACTTCAATAAATTCAGAAATCGCAGGTATAACCTACTAGAGGGGGCTCTTGCATTGCTTTATAAAAAGGACAGAACAGCAGATTACTGTACACCCGGTGAGACCCTAGCAGGTGAAGTTTTCTGTGTTTCTTTAAGTTTTTAGCTGATATTTTTACTATTACTGTTCATAAATTGTTATCTTCCAGGGAGGATAGCTGCAGAAGTTGAAGGCAGAGAGGTGCTCTGCAAACTGAGGGCAGAGCAATGGAACCTTCTACAGTAACTTAAAACAGTTTAGCATGAAGTTTTCAGTTAAGGCAATTTAAACCTTCTGAAGCTAGACTGGGAGCCCTGGGAATGAAAAGCCTGTTTGTGCTTAGAGCAGATACCACAGCAAAAAGAAACTATGCAGAGAGCAACCCCAAAACCTTTCTAATGCACAACCTTCTCATGGGAGCAGCTGAAAGAGGAGAAGACCCCACAGGAGAGATGCTAACTACGCTACTGAATGCATTACCAGAAAGTTTGATGTTGGGGCTATACAAGAGCCGAATATATTAGGCAAAAAAATAGTGCAAACATCCTTCCCATCACAGTGCCAGTCAACTTCAAGTCACCTCTTCTTAGGAGTGAGAGCTGCTGGACTACCCGAGTCCTCGGCTCTCTGCAGAAGTACAGCTCAGTGCCTTTTGTAATCCCTTCTGCGGGCTTTCAACGTCTCTCCCATCAGAGCCAAGTAACAGTAAGGACTTTATCATGCAGTTAGCCTGCTTTTAAATGAATAACCTTGGTAGGATATTGAGGGAGAGAAGGCTTTACTAATCATAGATACAGATGTTCTACCTCTTTCCTAGGTTATTTGAAGTCAAGCTCTGAACAATGCAGCTAATGAAGCAAGTCTCAAAAGATCTCTCTTACATGGATTTTGACCTCTAATATACTTATTCTTTCCCCGAGGGGAAAGTAATAGAATCTCTTTGCGGACTATTTCCAAAAAAATGTATAGAATTTTATTATGATTGAAATCTCTTCTGCTCTGCCGCAATTTTTGAAATTAGTCAGGAGGTACAAAAGCAATTGGTGGTCAAGGACAGACAAACAAACCCAAAAGCATACACAAACATAGAACAATGGGCAAACAGGGCAAAAATGTCACTCCGTTTTCCTTACATATTGTATAAAAGGAAAAGTAAAAACCGTATATGTGGTAAAGAGTCATGATTCAGCTTTCACAGCAATGAAATCATTAAACCTCATTCACTCAGGAGTTTTGTTCACAAGTTGGAAAAGATACTTTGTCATCTTTTAAATTGTAAGAATATTGTCAGCGCTCCGAGAGAACTTTGCTTGTCTTTTGTGACCTCTTGTACCCAACCCTGTCACATTTGCATACCGCTTCCCTAGGACCTGACACGGTATTGCAAAACACACATCAAACAATGTGCTCCTTATGCAACTTTTTGTTTTAACTTTTGATAAATTTTCCTTGTAGTTTATTCAATCTGTCACTGACCCACCAATAACTTGAAGAGGCAAATGGAGTACACAGGTCATAACTGAGGTCCCTTATCAACAAATTCACGAGGAAGTTGTTAAGAATGATTTTTGTTTTCTCACAGAGAGGATTGGTTTAACTGTACATGACAAAACAAAGATGACATGTTTCAGGATGATAAATTTTAGCTTAGTGCCCCTCTATTTAGTTTGGTATATTGAGTAATGGGTGAAATTCAAAGGAAGCTTTAGGTCATTGAATCCAACTTCTTGTGACTGCTAAGTCTTCATCTTAGGATGTCTTAGATCTGAAGCTCGGTAAACAAGTATCATCTCAGCCAAGTTTGATCTTCTACAATTCGGGCCTCTGTTCTAAATGTGAGGGTGATTTCTCATGTCATTAGGACAAAGAATCTAAGAATGACTGTGCCAGGTCAGGCCAAGGTTTCATCTAATTGAATACCTTATGTCTGGCAATGCCTGGTAACAGGTGCCTTGGAAAGAACAGCAGGACAGGACAAGCGCATAGTTCCTAGACTATCCTTCTGGTTCAGGGAGCCACAGATAACGTCTCTGCATTTAGCAGCTCTCAATAGATTTTTCTTCTACGATTTTATTGATTTGCTGTTTTGCCATGTAAACTAGTATCATCCACAAATTCAGTTTAGTTCCATTTTGTGTAGAGTTGCCTCTTTGAGATTGTCATAACTGTATCACCAGTTTCACTGATGACCTTTGTTCTTGTATGGGAGGAGATAATGTACAAGTCTTCTCTAGAGACCTTCCCCATATCATTCATGATTTTATAATTGTCTCCTCCATAAGGCTGATGAGGTCCTATCTGTTTAAACAACTGTCATATGAAGCCACTCTGTACGGGTTTGGCTGTGCTAGATTCCCTTTTAATGACACCCAGAACCCAAATTCTCCGAAAACTCCTTGAAAAGCCAAACCCAAATATTTGTAGGAATATCAAGTTCTTCAAGAAAAAAACTGCTAGTCTGAAGGATTTAGAGTTTAGGAAAAGATAAATCTGATCAACGCCATAGGAGCCAGGTCATATACAAGTTTTGGTATCCAACAATGCACAGAGAAATATCAATTTCTTTCTCAGAATTCCTTAAAGGAAGTTCACAGAATAATAAATTAACTGTCTAGAAATGTAGCTGGAACCTAAATTGTTATAGCCAACTTGGTTGCAAATTCCTAGGTAGCCAAAGGCATCCTGGAGCATCATCACAAGGAAATTGCTCAAGTCTGTTGAAGACTTAGTTAGATTTTGTAGCCCCTAGTTAACCTCTGTAGTTAGAAAAAACAAACTGACCCTTGTTTTTGGTGTCTGAATTACTAAAAAGTTACTGAGACTTGCATGAGCTTTAGCCATTCCAGATTGCTGGGGGGGAAGGACAACTAAAAATTAAAAATATTCCTCTTCATGTTGTGACATTCCCAAGAATTTGAGGTTTACATTTCAAATATACCCCAGAGAATTAAATTAGAATAGAATAGAATAGAATAGAATAGAATAGAATAGAATAGAACAGAACAGAACAGAACAGAACAGAACAGAACATTTTCAGTTGGAAAGCAACTACAACAATCCTTCTTTTTCTTTGAAAAGAAATCGTCAAAAGAAAAAAAAAATGAGGGTGTGAGGAAATAAGAAAGGAAAACACCCAGGAGTTCCTTTTGCTTTTTAAATTGTAAACATGCAGGGAAGAAAAGAACATATTTTATTAGATAAAAGATTTGTGTTAAAAAGTTCCAACAACTATATCTTCTAAAATCTTAATGTTAAATATGATGGCAACAGATATTTTAACACCCTAGATAAAATACCTGTCTGGAAAAAATCAGTAAATTTTACGCTTTTTAAATGGTGCAATAATTATTTCTGTGATATCATGGAAAATAGGTCTTATTAGATAAACCTGATTTTTTATAACTAATCTCCAAGTTTACACAAGAAAATAAACCATGCGGATGTAGTATATTCAGATAATGGTAATTTGATTTTCTCCTGCCAACATTTTGATACATGCATGTATTTGTACATTAAATCACTGCAGCTTATATTAAATGTAACAATGAAATATTAATTTGTAAATGCACACTCTTCCTTCTGGGAAGACATAAATAATCAGGCCAAAACCATTTTCTTCCATGCTATTCAACACCTTTCCCCATGTTTTGGAGTGAAAAAGAAATCAATAGTAGTAAAATTCTCAGACAATGCAAGGTTTGGCAGTTAAAAATAATGAAAATGCAGCCTGAGCACATCATCAGGCAGGCTCGTTTTGTCAACATGTGCTTCATCACAGTTAAGTGCTAGATTATGCATCTAGAAACAAAGAATGTATTCACATTTGCAAGATGAGGAATTGCATCCCTGAGAGCAAAAACAATGAGATCACAGTAGATAATGCATCAAATATGAATTCCTAGTGTGCTGCTGTTGTTAACATGGGAGGATGAAATTGCAAATGTGTTAAAGAAAGAACAGGAAGGTGATACGAGTTAGGTGAATGGCTTTAGGAAGATGTTAATTGGTATTTTGAGTGGGATTTACCCGGTAGAATGCAGATGCCTATCATGTATGCAGTGTCTCTATAGCACTGTTGAGCCCTTCCTAGAGTATGTTTCAAAAATAGACTGTAAACCTGGAGTCCTTCACTGGGAGGAATACGATGTTCACGCTGTTTTCAACAGCAGGCAATATAGGGCAGGTGGAGATGTCATAGCAAGATCCAGTGCCTGGAAACTGCAGTTAAACCACGGTATACCAGAAAAAAGTGCATGTATTTTATACCAAAAGCAACTAACCACTGGGACAATTTTTCAGGGCTGGATGGACTCTGTATGACTAGAAACTTTCAGACCAAGACTGTTTTTTTAGTGTACAGGCTGTACCTCAAAAACTGTGATTTTGATAGAGTAATGATAGGTTACAATGTTTTGGCATGTGATCATAATAGTTTCCCATGTCTTAAAACCGATGAAGTTTCTGTTGCGGAAGAATAGAAATTTTGTCTTCCATCTTTGTGACAAATCAGCTTTGCTTTTGCAAAGGATGATAAATTTTTGCCTTCTCAGCTTTATCCCACTATTCCTATTTTATGCCCACCTTTAGGGAACTTGAGATAATTGTCTTTACTCACCAGACTCCTACGAAGATTCCTACAGAATAATCTGATGTTCATATCTCTATGTTACATACCTTCTATTTTGCAAGACTTCAATAATAAAACTCACTGTGTTATTTAATGGTATTGTGTCAGACTATCACGTCACAACCAACATACCAGAAACACAAAATCGCTACCCAAAACTTTCTTGTTAGTATATTTTGATGAGTGCCCAAGCTCTACTGACCCATCTGAAATGCACAGAGGTTTCTAAACTGGTTTGCTTCATTTGTTCTAGAACGTTTCAAGTTTTTAGGCTCTTCAGAGCAGCCGTGACTTATCTGGCAAACTCGTCCAGGTCTACATGTCTTTACTTATATAAATGCAATGCATGTGAAAATTACTGGAAAGCTATTATTGTTCCTATGGCTCACTGGCGTTTGATCACATTTTGCTTGGACTCGTATAACAGTAGGGCTGCATGAAATGTTGCATCACAAGGATTTTCTCTAACAAAGACATACGGCACCTTTTCTGTTAGTTTCTATTTTCATATTACTTCCAGCTACCTATTAGTCTTAACAACATCGCTCTTCCGTAAATCCATTCAGTGTTTCTACCTTGTGGCTAGTGTGGAGTCCCAACAAAGACCCAGTGAAATGCTCATGTGTCTATTAAACATGTGTTGCCTCTCAGCACACAGATTAATTTTACCTGGTTCCCTTATCTGGTACCTTGTTAATGGTATTCCTCTTTATTACATATCTTTCTTTTTGCGTAGACATGAAAGCTAGTTTCGGTGGTTAGCAATTGATGTAGTCTATCTATTAAGATCAGCACCATTAGTTCTTCACATCTTCAGTCCTTTTACATCCTTTTTTATGTCTTTCCAATACAAACTGGCAGCAATTCAGTGAAGCTGGTTGCAACGATCATTCCCTTCACACTGGTACGGTAGAGGTGAAGGCTGCGTATTCTGGTTTTATGAAAATGCAGTGAAGGAAGAAGTCTCAGTACGAGCTGAAATTCAAGCTTTTGTTAATTCAAGTTGTAGCACTTCTTAACACACTCACTGGTTCTGTGATCATCATGACCTAGGTTTCACAACAGCGTAGAGCCCATACACAGCGTTTCAGACCACAACGCAGGGAAGAAATAGACTACTTAATATTTTCTCTCATCAAAGCTGTATGGTTTTCTTTTGGTAGCTTGAATTCCTCAGATCACTGCTGGATACTAAATTTCCAATATTACAGATTAAGGCAATATCCAAAAATCATTTGGGAAACTAGCACTTTCTGGAAATCAGAAACTGCTGCTTTCTTCAATTGGTGCTTAGAATTCCTAGCAGAAGGGAGCAATTTTTAAGGGATATGAAAATATAGCAGTCATGTTGCCTTTTCCTTTTTATCCCTATCATGGCAGTTTTATTTGCTGCTGACCACCTGCTGAAGATATTGCCATATCATTTCCCTGCTTCCACAGATTCATCTAATCATACATTTTTCTTCCACTCTATTTTTGCCTTTTATACTTCAAGCTTCCTGTGGCCCATGTAGTTCATCAAATGTTCTTCCTTCATCCTTTCTTCCTACAACATTATACGCGGTTGGCTCTTCAGCATCAAACTGTGGTCTTTCTTCTTCCTCTGTTTCCAGTTATAGCATTTGATTTTTATTTGCATCAAGCATATGACATATGACCGTGACCCTCCTCTATCTGCTTTAAAAATATCTTCTTTAGTTCCTAAAGAATTCGGGATAACAATGTTTCCCTACTATGTCTTCTTCTTAGAGGCAGCATCCTCGTAAATCCCTCTGTGCCAGCTGCATGCTGCATGCGCCGATAATCCCCACACGAGGTGACTTTGTCGAACCATAATCCATAGTCTCCTTCTTGCCTCTTCATATTCGCTAACTCTGTTCTTTTCATAGTCAAACACAATAATCTTCCAAGTGGCAACTAAGGCCTCAACTTATCTGCATGGAGTGGCAGAGGATCCAAGCAGCAAGTAAAGCTAGAAGGGGAATTTGCTTCCAGCCCCATCCCAGCAACCCTGCAATACGTCCTGCCTGATCACCCAGATGCTGGTGTGCAGCAGCTCCCCACACCAGCTCCCAGCATCTGGAAAAATACAGCTTGTTGCGGGGGCTGGGAGTAGGACCATGTTGAGGAGCGCTGAAGGACCTGACTAACCGGAAAGTACTTGGCTCTCAACATCCTGGCACCTTTTCCTACATCTTTTGAAATTATCACATTGCTCTTTGGAAAATGCATTGGTAAAATGAGCTAGGCTACACTGCTCATCTGCACTTTACTTTTTTGGATTTTGATGGGTGAAAATCTGCCACAGGCTGCAGTAGCTGTGTTGCTAATTGCCTAAGTGGGGTCTGTTCATGCTCCTCCAGGGAGAGTCCAGCTTTTAGGTTTTACTTGTCTCTCAGACCACCATCTTATGCAATCACAGGCAGTCAAGTGCCTGCAGTAAGGACCTCCATTGGCTGGAGGGAGCTCTGGAGAGCCCCGCAATGACTATGCCAGGAAGGACTTGCTGATACGGTCCTGATATGAGCAGAGAAATGGAAGCATCATGAAACAAGAGAGATCCTGGTACCAGATACTTCCGAATGCTTGAATAAGATGCGTTTGAATTTTTCTGTTAGAAAAAAAATATGTTGTTGGCTTTGTAGTGAGACAAAATATGTATGTGGTGTGTCAGAGACAGGGCTTCTCTATTCATCCTCCATCAATCTTCCCCCTTCCCAAAACTCTTCTCAATAAATCAGTGTAGAAATGGCAGAAATCATGCCCTTTTCTCCCTGCCTTCTCATTGTCATGGCTGAATTCACAGGATGAGTCTACCAAGGTCAATGGAATTGCCTCAGAAATTAATTTGTCTGAGATAGCTTGCAACAGGTGTGCTGTTGGCTTCTGCTTTTATTATTTCTGTGCTGGTAACATGGCCCTGTTGTGTGAGAGCCATTCCAGACCCTGAGGACCCTGCAACACAAATTCATTCCGGAGACTGAGAGGAGGGAAAACAGAAAGACTTGACCAATGTCACAGAGGAGATCTGGCTTTAGAAATCTAATGTGGCCATTGCGTCTTCCTTACATGGTCTGATTTTGGACCATGCCACCCAACTGCTATAAAACAGAGGTGGGAGTAACCATGGAGGAGACCAATGTCTGCTTGGGAGGGTGCCCAGGAGTTACTATCGCCACATGAAAAGAGAGGAGAACAAGCCACTGAAACTACTTTCTAATTTCATATTTGTGATTGAAATATTTTTTCTCACTACAAAGCATTTATTTGTGATAGATGCAGCTGAACTCAGTTGGAATCAGGCCAGGAGTTACTTGGCTGAGGGGGGTATTGCTGCAGAGGTGGAGGTGCATTGCACCACTGGGATATAGCTGTTTGCTTCATGTTTTGGCCATGAGCCACCACCAAAACTCTATCAAGAGGACTGAGGCAGCTGCTCTAATGCTATATATGTCTATGCTATGCACTCTGGGACCTCCATTCAAGTGCAAATTAGCATTTAAGGTGAAAGAGGATAAAGAAGGGAAGCAGCTTGCTCATCTGCTGGTCTGCACCCAGACATGCCCACCCAAAGATCTACAAGCAAGTAAGAATAACCATGTCCTCTTAGGATAGCCATAACGTTATTGGGAAGGTCAGAGTCTTGCTGGAAATACCTCAGATGTACTAGACATTGGCTGATAAAGGAGAAAAGAGGAAAACTCTTTTGTTCAGTGAAAAGATAAATGAGCAAGAATATCAGCCACGGTGCCAGCAGAATTGCTACAGGCGCCAGCTTCACCGGGGAAGTAGCAACAGCAATGGCAAATAATTTTAATAATCCCTAGCTGATATCAGCATCCTTCTGTTCAAGTACCTAGCTGAAGTCACAGCGTAATTAGCCTTGGATGGGTTACAAGATCAGCAGTGTCCTGAAGAGACTTGCACTGAAAGAATATGTAATGTCACATATGTAAGTAGGAAAATCATATAAAAATCTTACCAGAAATATTACATATGGCATTTCACAGCTAAATATGAGCGTTTATAGGAATGAAATACGTTAAAAGTGAGATATAAGGCCTGAGCAACAGTTTTCAAGAGAACTCTTTCTACATCTTAGAAGTAAGTGTGACCCAGAGTCACAAGCAGGAGGAGGCTCCGGTATCGTTACCATCATCACCAAAGTACTATTGTACTATGTAACTAACTACGGTTATGAAAGTGCTATTGATTTGATGTATTCTTCCTTAATACACAGTTCAGGTGTCATGTGCTTGCACACCAGAGAAGAAGACACCACCTCTCCAGAAAACACCAGCAGGCAGTTTTACACAGCTGTTCCCACGCTGTGTAGGTTTTTTTATGAACAAACCCACATTTTTTGTCTTAGTAACTGCCACCGTCTCTGGGATGGGCAAACAGCAGCCATCATTGCAGAACTGTTGATAAGGATTTATCCCGCTTCATCCTCCAGCATTGCAATGTATTTAGGTAAGCAAAAACCCCAAACTTACTACTTAAATATGGATTAATTGAAGCCAGATTTTCTCCTTTAAACATGTCCTATTGAGTAAGTGAGAAGGTTAAAACTTTGAAAATTACTTACCAGGTTTTTTGATCTAAGAACCAAGCCTGGAATAGAACAAGCAAAAGGGTAAAAGGGATGAGTTCACTTGGATGAGTGAAGAGATTCAAGATGAGGATGAGGAAATTAAAAAAAAAAAAAACAAAACAAAACCCAACACCCCAAAAGAAACAACCACACATCTTGAATCTTTTATTTATTCTGATGAAGTTTTAATGACTTATGTTTCTTCTTTGTGTTGTTTAAAATATTTTTTATATCTTTCTATGAAAATAAATTTCTACTTTGACAGAAGAAAATACATAAGTGATATATTCTCAAGAACAGCTACTATAATTACACTTTAGTTATAATGAGATGATAACATAGCTACATTGCAGTTAACTTTGAGATACTTTTCATGCCCATTTTTCACATAACTGACAGTTCATCTACGTGATGGAGTTATTGATTTTTTTCTCTATTTCTTCCAAGCTTAATAAGCACAGTTTGTAGCATAGAAGTAGTAACAAAAATGTTTTAGCCTAAAATATAATTACACAGAAGCAACTTCAAAATTACAGCATAATTGAAATGCTATTACCCCTACAAGCAGTTTTTATGTAACGAAGTGTACAACTATGAATGTATAACTGGTAACTTTTGAAGTGATCAGATACTATAGTGGCAGAGCTGGTAGGAAGTGAACGATGTGTTAAAAAATATTAGTGGGTCTTCCTAAAGTTGGCATATAAGTTCCATGGAATGGTCTATGCTTAAAAGCTGTGGTTCACTCATCCTTATTTGTTTTAAACAGAATATTCAAAAATACATTATATGGCCTCTTTGCTCCTCTAAGTATTTGAATGCAATTTCGGCTTTAGCTTTCTGTCCTTCCAACATACCCTTAACACCAGTGTAACTAGGAACAAGCTGAAAGTAGGAATCTTTGACTTACGAATAAAAATGTGAGTCTGATAATTAATGAATTACAAGAACAGCATTGCTTTCTATTTTGAGCCAAATGAAATAAAGAGGCTAGGGGGATTCTTTAATAATAATAAACATGGAACTCTAATTCCTTTTTATGCTCTGTGATCACATACAAAAGATCTAATAAAAATAATTGCATTAGATGTCCTATTTTTGGAGAAATGCATAGCTAGTGTTTAGGAAGACTCTTATTGCTCTGATTTATCTATTAATGAAGCAAAACCTAGTTAATTACCTAATTTGCATGATATTTTGCATCCACATAGATGCTGGGATGAGCACTGGGGAGAGGTTTTGCATCAATCCATTTTTAATAAGGCAATGAAATTGGCTGGGCTGACTCTGCAGATGAAACCATTGGATGTTTTTCTCCTGTTGGACTGAGAACTTGTAAATCAAGGTACAAGTCAAACAAGCTTGTGACCTGGGGAAGCCAAGACCTTTCCTCCCCAACTGCCAAGGTCCTGCTACAGTACTGGCGCTGCCAATCAGTAACCTGCTTGAGATCCCAAATTATTGTCCCATGGCATTGAGTGGAGGCAGTGAGAAGGATGCAGTAGCTTCTAGCTTCATATCTCTTACTTTCTTCCCTGCCTGCTCCACTGCACCATTGCTCTGAGGCGGGATATAACCTTGAAAAGTGCCAGCCAGAGCTGGGTCAGTAATATCAAGGCAGAAAGTGGTAGGTCTACTGCTGCTTTTGCCTCCTTTTTACATTACACCTTCTGTGCTCCATGGTGTTTCTTCCCACTCTTTGTCTGTCACTCCTTTATCTCCTTGTGTTGGGATGCCTTTTTGCCTTTTTTCAACCTACCTATCCTCCTGTCAGTGTGTGCTTGATGTTTCTGCACCCCATGTATCTGTCGGGAGATGCTGCCTCAAGAAAAAAAAGACTTACACAATTTTTCCTAAGTCCTTCTCAAGCCCTGTGCAGCAGAGCGTCTGGTTTGTCAGGTAAAGATGATATGTATAAGAATGCATCTTCCCTAACATTAGCTATTTAAAACCAAGGTGTCCAGTCTAAGCCACTTAGTTGTCCAGGTTGACCCTGTGGTGGCCAGACAGAGCAGTATCTCCAGGGATTTCTTCTTCCTGTCCTAAGGTGGGAGTTGGAAATAGTTTCGAATCCTCGTTGAAGTTGTCCTCTCTTTGTGTTGACAAGAGAGAGAGACAAGGACAACAAATTCAGATTATACACAAAACTCTACATGGCTAAATTTAGGAGAGATTAATTCCACCCTTAGGGTCTTCTGAAAAATTCCCGCATGTTCTATGCAAGCACAGAAAAAGTGCCATTAAATACGAAAACTCATGAAACAAACTATGTTTTAAAATGCAAACATCTGCCATTGCAGAAATGAGGGGATTTGGCAGGAAAGACCTTTCCAAAGAACAGTCCCTAGTCTTCCAATTTCTGCTGCTTCAAGTAACAGCTACAACATATGAGCCATTTAATACCGAAAAGAGGGCAGACTCTCATCACTGGAGATAAATTACTTGTTCTGGAGACTCAGCTACAGCATAAAAGTAACAACCAGCTAAAAAAAAATATTGTCCTAATTACACTGGGTCATATATTGAAATACGGTAATTTGAGTGCTGAGTCACCAAGAGTGCTGAGGAAAAAGTTTCTGCTATAAAACAAATTTGGTGAAGTCTGTGTTTTCTGTTTTTAAAGCCATCGTTGGGAATAAGATAAATAAAACCACATGGGCTTTTGGTCTAATCAATGCAATTGTGTTTGATTTTAATCCACCATTTTTTTAATACATTTGGAGATTTAGTCAGATGATTTACCTTTGTGTCCAAGATGAATTTTAACAACTAACATGATATTAAAGCTCAAAGAGCAATTTGAGCTCCTTATTATCCAGGGCAGAAAGACTGTGTCTATCTCTGGACCCAGTGGAACGAGGTAGATGCCTACATAAAAGTTCATCTTGTGTATCTTCGCTATTCAGACCTTAGGCTTATAGCCCAACTAGTTCTCTTGACTCTTCATAATTTCTGATGACAAGCAGGTACCCTAGAAAGTTATCAATCCTACATATTTTACCTACTTAGTGGTATGGTGAGGTGCCTGACTCTGTCCACTGGCTATAGATGGACTCTAACAACTAGTTTAGACTTAGATGCATAACTTTCGGATTTCTAAAATTAGTGAGATGAATCCTACCTGTTTAGTAGATGATCTTCCATGTGCTCCTAAATTTAAAATTGTGTTGTGTTTAGAGCAGGCAAAGGATATATTTTTACCCCAATATTCCATAGCACTCTGTTCAAAGCTGGGGTGGGGGGGGAAGGGGAGCGGTGTGATTTGTTTGATCTTTTGTTGAGGGGGTTTATGAAACCACAAGTTGCCAAGACATTGAAATTTCTAGCTTGTTGGACATTTAACATAAATGTCATTAAAATAATACCTGCCTGAAAGAGCTTACAAAAAGTATAGAATCATAGAATCATAGAGTCACTCACGTTGGAAAAGACCCTTGGGATCATCGAGTCCAACCGTCAACCCCACACTACGAAGTTCTCCCCTACACCATATCCCCCAACACCACATCTAAATGACTCTTAAACACATTCAGGGATGGGGACTCCACCACCTCCCTGGGCAGCCTATTCCAGTGTCCGACCACTCGTTCTGGGAAGAATTTTGTCCTAATGTCCAGTCTAAACCTACCCTGTTGCAGCTTGCAGCCATTCCCTCTTGTTCTATTGCTAATTACCTGTGAGGAGAGACCAGCACCAACCTCTCTACAATGTCCTTTCAAGTAGTTGCAGAGAGTGATGAGGTCTCCCCTCAGCCTCCTCTTCCTCAAACTAAACAGTCCCAGCTCCCTCAATCGCTCTTGATAAGATTGATTCTCCAGGCCCTTCACCAGCTTCGTTGCCCTCTTCTGCACTCGCTCCAGCACCTCGATATCTCTCTTGTATTGGGGTGCCCAAAACTGGACACAATACTCAAGGTGTGGCCTCACCAGTAGTTCAATACCAATGGAAGCCAGTAGACATCCTATTAACTTCAATTAGTGTTTGCATCAAGATAGCCATAACTCAAGGAAACGTCTCTGTTTGTGAAAGTATTTAATATCGATGTTAAATATGGCAAAAGTAAAACACTGTTGAAGAAGAATGTGTTCAGCACATACTTAACGGTTGTGCTGAATGAAGGTATTTTGGATGACACGAGATGAAGGGAGAACCACAAAATTATGATTGTCATGAAAAGCTGTTACAGTTAACAAGGATATGCCTGACCTACTACTCATTCAGACTTGGTTTTACAGTCAGTAGGGAGGAGGCGGCAACTACAAAGAGCAATCATCCCTCATATGGTCTCAGGAGGATACAGGGCATCTGCTGCTCCTTTGCTTCAAAGGAGAAGATTGTCCTCAGCTTAGACATCTCACCCAGAGGTATCTGTGAGGGCAGAGGAATGCCACCTCCAGCACCAAGTTCTTGTGAAAACATGTATATCATAAACATCTGACCGTGTTTTGCTGTTTGGATGGAGAGATTCTTCTTCCATATTTTCACCTGGGTGTCTTTTCTGAGTTTTAACTCTTGCAGAGTGTGGGCTAAATAACCTGGTATGTACCAGGCCATTGTTCACCTGCGACTTCTCTGAGAATAGCGCAAGATCTGTGTAGCTCTCATAAACATGAGATAATCCTCCCGTGGAATGCCATATAAACCTGATGGCATATAATTCATGAGATAAAGAGACTTCCAAATACAGGCTTTAAAAAGTACTTAGCTTCATTGAAAAATGTCCTGGCAGCCTTGGTTTGCCTTGCGTTGTGCAAGGGAGGACAAATGCCATCTGATAATATGAAAAGAAAACAAGATGATAAAAGTCTCAACTCAATTCTAAGGGTAATCACCAGCTTTCTCTGTTTTTTAAATGTCCCCCTGAGCTTAGTCCAATAATTGCCTGTGGGCACTTTTGAGATTTTGATCTGAATTGCCTACTTGCCAGAAAGACAATGAAGTAGGGTTGGATCATGACAAAAAGGAAAATGTAACCCAAGGGATTTCAATATCAACCTAACTACTATTATCATAACATAGAAAACATAATACAACACTGGGACCCTAAATTCTGCAGCAATGTTTCCATACTCTCCTTCCTATTTTAAATTCTGACATTCCTGAGGAACAATATAAGAGTTTCCAGTTTGATTAGGTTAAAATTTCCAGCTCAAAGCAGCACACAAATGTGTGGTAGTGCTAGCACAAATCAGTCTCAGTCCGATGAAGCTTACAATGGATTGAGGTCTGCTGTTTTACCCAAGCATTTTTCCCTGGGCATTATTTTCAGCCCTGGGTGATGGAGCCCATTGCTTCACGCAGCACAGGCTCACAGGCACAAGCACATATATCAGCTCTGCGTCCATATTTGAATCAGGGTGGCATCACTACCAAGTATTGGTGGGCTCCGTTTTCTAACCACAATGCTGGAAAATTACGCAGAAAAAACAGGAAGTAGAAAAAATTCCTGTTCCAGAATTTAATAAGGAATCAGCTTACTTTCAGGAAACAGATATATGAGAACAAAAAAGAACAGAAATTCATCCCATACCTTGAATCCTCTCCTATCCTCTCCTCTCCTTTTTTTTTTTTTTTTTTCTTCAGAACATCTTCCTCTGGCATCTTAAAATCACTGTAAAAGTCACCTCTGGGAATGATAGTCCAGGCATCCCTGAGCTTAAGCTCTGCTTGAGAGCAAAATAATGCGATTCCTCTCTAATTGCCATAAACTTAGCGCACTTAGTCCAACTAGATGTCAAAATTTTTAATTCCCTATTCAGCCTGGCATTTAGTTACTCTACAAAGTGAGATGGGAAAATGATCTTAAAATAGAAGTAAGTATATAAATACATGTTTGTATTTCTGAGGATAGAATTAAAGTGTCTTGTTTCATTTGCGAGAGCCTTGCAATTTTTCTGCAGCTGAATCTGAGGACTGACAAAGTAGGAACATGCTCTCTGGGCTGATTAAACCAAGTGAATTTCACAGCCTCGGCAGATGAGGGTTGAAGGTCTCCTGGTACAGTAATGGTGCACGCTCCACTCCCAAGAGGTGGGAGAGGATTATTTCAGGTTTGCTGAGGGCTGGGGTTTTTATGAAGGGTTTATTGCCACATTGCATTGGCCTGTGCTAAGACATCCTTCCTCCATGGGGAAAAGCAGCTTACACTGGCAGTTTTCAAGTAAAAGTCGTTGTAAGACAGAATAACAAAAGAGTCCACTGTGATTTTCTGATGTGACTTCCCTTCCAGGAGAAAATTATTGCATTTCTGGAACAAACTGCATAAAGCAACAAAAGAATGAAAGACAAGACACTCTCATCCTACTTGCTTTGTTACTTACCTTAACTCCCCTGAATCTGGTGTGAGCCCTAGATTCATGGCCCTTGTGAAAAGCACAGATGGAGATTTTTTCAAGATGGTACCCCAAAGTGAGTGAAAACCTCTGAAAATATAGGCTGCAATCTTGTTATTCCCCAAGCCCACTGCATTGTGTCAGACAGAAGGAAAACAGGCAACAGAGAGTAGCTGGGAAGGCATATGACCATGGGGATTAAAAACACTCATGAGGACGGTATAGGAGCAGGGAGAAGCCCTTGGCAGCAGGTACAGTTCCCATAAGTTTGCCAGTAAAGACAGCCCAAAGGAAAGCTGGGTCTTGCAAGGGGAGAAAAAAAAAACAAACCAAACCAAAACAGAGAAGGAACTTGCATAAAGAGGAAAAGGACTATGCCAAAGGGAAAAGAAAAGTAAGCTTGTTTAAAAACGGGCCATGATGCTCAAACACATAGAGATGGAACCATTTGCCAGTGAGATGGAGGTAATGACAACCAGGAATACACGTTCCAGGTTCCTCAACCACCTCATAACCTGTAACGCTGGCAATCAAAAGCCACATGTTGAAAAAAACCACACCCTTGTCATCACTGTTTGGTTGTTTCCACACTTGATATATCCTGTTGGTACAAGCATCTCCACTGCAGTCCTTAGGCTGTAGAAAGCATGGAGGAGGCTGGAGAGCACTTCAAGGAGGGCCTGACAACAGCTGTGTGTGGGGGTAGCACCATCGTGACATTGTAGTCAGTGCTGGGAAGTGCATTTTGTCTTTCTATTGTAAATTAAATTTTCATTCATTCCTGCTTGCACAGCATTACACCTCACTCTTGTAATGATTACACAGTCCTCACTCAAACAGAAAACCACCTCTTATAACAAATACTCCATCATTACACAGGGAAAAGAATTGTGAGGTTAGTTCAAGAAGGTGAAGTTAGTATGACCAGATATTGCTCTTTCCCTGGTGTACATACTCTTCTTATATTTATTATTGCATTGCTTTTGCCTTATTTTTTATGTTCCTCAGAGCATGATATAGAAAATTCCTCTTTGTCTGAGTTTTGAAGACAGAAAGTTGCCAGGTACTGCATCTGAATTTGACCCCTTTCTAACTCATGGTTAGTTTCTTGGAAATGCATCGTATCATCTATTCAACACCTTTCACTGATGCACCCTGAGGCTCCTCCTGCTCTCCCCCAACTTCAGGCACTCAGCTGAGATGCCTGCTGACCCAAGGCGCTCTCTGGAGCCGACAGGAAAGAGGGATCTCCAGCAGGTGCTTCTGATCTCAGTAACCTATCTCTTCCCGGCAGTTACAAGGAAACCTGGTGCAACTAACTGCTAGTGTAGGTACCTCTTAATTGCCTAAATTTAGGTGGGTTGAAGTGGGCAGCAGCATCTAAAACTGAATGCCATATTCCATGTAGGAGCTGTAGACACATTGTACCCTCCTCATCCCTTAGGCTTTTGCTGACCTAAACTGGATGAACCTTTCTTTGAAACTAAGCAACACAAAAAATACCTGCTTGATCTGGTTTTTTTCAGCAGTGACCATCACTACTCACTCCATCACTGCTTACACAAGTATTTGGATCTTATCTTCCTTTTTGTTATTAGATTGTTATTTTCATAACAATTTTCATTGTGATTTCTTCTGTCCATGAAAACAATTCTGTGGAGTTTTGCCAATGACATTTTTGAGACACTGCGAGGTCAGGCTAAGAGAAAACAGGTTGAAAAGAGATGATCTCCTTTACAAAGAGACACAACCCCCACCACCCCTGGTAAACTGAAGGTGATCTGTTATTCTTCAGCCTGTCCAAAACTTTATTTTGCTCTATTTTTGAATTCCTGAATTGTGTGTGCAGCTATAAGCAATGAAGCTGGAGCCTGGGAGGCTAAAATAAGAGAGCAAAATCTCATCTAAGGTTTGCAGTAGATTTCTGTGATAATTGCATCCAGCATCATTCACCACCACCAGGGAATATTCCATGATTTATCACTTTAATCTATTTCTTTGTTGCCAGGTTTTGCCAGAAGGAAAAAAATCTATGGATTAGCTATTTGACTGGCATGAATAGGAATACTTCCCATTAACTCTGTAGCCTTATGTTCTCTAACATCCTGTGGTAGGTCTGGTGTTAAATATCTCTCTTGGAGGAATACATAAATGCAACGGAACAACATATACCTTGACACATCTGTGGTCCTGCAAGAGCCATGCTTCTGCAAAATGTCTTCCTTAATGCAAAATAGCAAAAGCCTTTGGCTATCATATAATCAAATAGCAATATTATTAAAGGTACAACCTTTTAAGCAGTTGAGAATATCTATATCTGCGCTTTTTTTTTCCTTTATTTTTCTTTTTTTTTTTTAATATTTATGCCATACTGGATACTTCGAGGGGTCAAGAGGGCCCACTTTTTCTGGACTGGAAAGTAGGATGGAGTAATCATATAAACTTAGCTGGATTACAAGAAAAATTACTACTAGTACTAGTGAGAACTTGTTTTATTTGCATATTTTGATAATTGAGGAAAGAAAATTTAAGCAAGCCGCTCTATAAAGGCATGCTACTTTCTTTAAACTTCAAGGTGGTGGTGTTTCTCCCACGCATAAAGTAGGCACATAAATTTATGTTGTCGTAATTTTATAACGGATGTCTCTAGCAGATGGCACATTTTAACAAGATTGAAAAATCCCTATGGGCTCAAAAGAAGAACAGGGAACATAACAAACATTTCATAAGCAAGCTAAATCCAATATATTTAAAAAACAAAGGAAGACTTTTTTCCAGTAGCCAAGCTATATACTGAACGTTTTTATTCTCCGGGGTCTTTAAAACAAAACAAACTTCAACCATTTTAAATGTGCTTGAAAATCATTTTGGCCTCTTCTTAGGATGTTTCTTATGAATGTTTTACCTCCGTTTTCCACCATAGGCATGCTTGAAGAATTCTGTGGAGAATTACTAAAAGTGACAGTGTATTTGTATTTCTTAATGGTTGTGACAAAAAAAAATCGCCCCTTCCCTAATTTCCATGAGGACAGCCTCATCCTTGGCATAACGTTTTAGATGATTAGAAATCTACTTTGAATAAAATGAAGCTGAACCAATAGAGCTCATTTATAGAGGAGTGAATCCAAAGTAATTTAAGAAATTTTAGCAGATGTACTTGGGTTTAAGACAGTATAATTGAGATGGTAATTCAGAAAAGTATTTAAGCACAGACGTAACTCCATCTCTGTTCATGCTTAGCTTTAAACATGCATTTAAATCTAATCACTTAAGTACATGCTTAAGTATTTTCCTGAATGGGATGCTTTCCTGAATCACAGCCTAGATTCTAGAGTGATGTTCACAGTTTATGATGTGCAGTATACTTAGGTAATGTCACACTTCGCAGGCACTCAGAATGGGAAACTTAAAGTGGTAGTGATGTTTTAGAACAACCTCACTCTTTATTATGCAGACTTGGCTCATGGCTCTGTGTTTAAGGCCGGTTTTGACTTCCTTTTCTACTCAAAAAAAGAATTTAAATTCCTTATTTTTTTCCAGAGAGCTTCAGTTACTTCACCATTGTTTTGAATTCTTAGTCAGCAGGTCTGAACAGCCCCATGAAAGATGGTGAGGAAAATCAGGTGATACTGCTACATGGTGAACAATGTAAGTGGAATTTCAAAGCTCTTTGGAATACCTTGAGATAGACACTTCTGTTTCACATCCAAGCATTTACAAAGCTCTCTCTTGAAACACACGTTATGTTTATTTTTTCTCAGACTCTGAACTGCAAGATACTTAAAAATTTCAGTATCACCCACACATCAGTCTTCATAAAGAGTTTTTTGAGACATTAATCTCTTTAAGAAGATCAGTTACTACAGGGAAGAGGATGGAGAGCTTGAGAGAAAAAAACCTCTTTATGTCCTGTGTAGTGTCTAGCATGATTAAGTCTTTCAATATTATTTTAAAATAAATAAGCCATAATTATTATCATCAAATCACTTCTTAATATTTCTTAGTAGAAAGTGTTACCTATCTTAGGTACCTGGCAATCTCCTTTCTCTCCCCAGTGACCAAAAAGGTGATTGTTTTGGCCTAGATTCCTTTCCCCTTGGCGGGAGAGAGAGAAGATGACTCCCAACCACCCTTGGTGTTCATGATGTTATCTTCACCATGGAATGATCTGTTACTGCAGTAGAGACATCTCCATTTCCAGACACTTCTAGATTCTCTGATACTGCAAGGCAGTAGCTGAGGAAATGTGACATAAAGTCATGCTTCATTATGGCATTTATGCAAGCCAGTTTTGGGGATTTGCATTTATGTTTCCCCACTTTTTCTTCCTAAAGCATAGCTGATAAGAAAATAATTTGTTAAAAGCATTCTCAGCGAAAGACTGTCTAGGTAAAGGCACGTGCTTTCCCCCTGGATAATGCTTGTTTGACAAAAACAAAAGAAAACCATTGACTGCTTTTCAGCAAACACTTGTTTTTAGGCAAAAAGCAACACATTTTGACTGTTAGGTATCTGGTGTTTTCTAGTTATCCAGAACTGGTTAAAAGTTCCAGCTACTTAAAACTGGAAACAGTAAAAAAATTGAGACATCCCTGAAAAACTTAACCAAAAGATGAGTTTTCTAACAGAAAAGAACTTGTTTTTACTCACTGACTCTGATATTCTGAACTGCTCTTTATAAGCACGTCTTCTTGAAATACTGTGCAGTCTTATTCTGAATGAGATTTGCTGTGGGTGTGTAGCTAATTTTGTGGAAACATACCTATTGTGTTCACGTACATCTGTTTAGATATCTTGTGTAAGGAAAGAGAGTGGGCTGATATTTCTTCATGCTTCAGGCTCTTCGTGTTCTCTACGCCCTCACATTGCTGAACTAATAGCGTTACTGGTGCCACTACCACAACACTGCAGCTGAATACTCTTGGCTATTTTTGCAATTAGATTTTTGTTTAGATGAATGTCATAGAAGATAACTTCTTCCTTCCCCCGCATTTGAATCTCTTCAAATAACATATTATAGTCTTTGAGCTATAAAGGACCTACAGTAATGCATTTCTAATCCTGACAGATGTCCCTGGACAATATTTTAGTAAAATACATTTACTGCCAAATGGCTTTTCAAAGTTAATGGTCCATTGTTAAAAACGGTATCTCATGGTAATTTGAGTTCTTTCTGAATTTAGGACACTTCTTTGTGCAAGAATGTAACCTCATCAGAAAGAAAAATGAATTGATATGAGTGGTATCCTGCTTTAGTTTCCAATTTACACCTTCTTGCCCAGTACGACCAGATCTGTTTTGCTGGGAAAACGCACTGTGAAATAAAAAGATGTTCAAATCCAAAAAAGTGTGTTTTCCAAACCCATTTTTACCAAAGTTTGCAATATGTTTTGCTGGGGTTATATCTGAAAGAAAATGCTTTGAAGATTCCTTATTCCCTCTTTTAAAAAACAAATGTTGGCAATCCAATCCAACAAAGTGGGAAAAGGGAAAAGCACGAGAGAGGCTGCAAAGCTTTGCCTGCCTCATGTGACATAACACATACAGCGGGCTGTACCACGGTATTGGTAGGACATCCTTTGTCAGCTGCCCTTCTCTCAAACTCCAACCTCTCTAGTAAATTTGTGACCTTTTGTGCTTCGAACTTGTATTAAAGCACACAACCCCTGTAAGATGCTGTAAATTTGTCTCCAATCTGAACTACAGGTTTAGATCAAAATAAATGGTTGCAGGAGATGTGAAAAATTATTGTTCCTTCATATCTCCAGCTCATCTTTGGAAAGATAGAAAGGAGCAAAATAACATTCTTTGATCTCTTCTTTTCCACAGTTACAAATCAAGAAAAGCCTGAGTTTTCTGAATTAAACTTTTCCATTTATATTTTCTCTTTTTCTTCTTAATGTGTGCAAGACTCTGCCAATGTTTGCTGACCTCACAGAAAATGCTTGCTGAACATTGATTGAAAAACTTGACTTCCAGACATCTTAGTTAAGATGGATGTTGGTTTTATTTTAAGGAATAGAATACTTTTTTAAAAAAGAAAAAAAAAAAGAAAAGAAAAAGATTGTAATATTGCATTAAGAACCTATTCTTGCACTGAGAGCTTATCCTTATTCTATTATTTCTAAGAATGTATTGCAGTAAGAAAATTAATTATGCGAGCTGAAGGGCAAGATCCAGGGGAAAAAAGGCGGAAGAAGAAGCTCTTTCTTAGTTTTTAAGGAAAAAGATAGGCCTAGTGTATTACTTTTCCTTGAGCTGCAATGGTAGAGAAAAGCAGGTAGCAGAGGGGAACATTACCTATGAGTGGCTTGGCTAAAGAAATATCACTTATGAAACTTGTACCTGCTAGAGCTGTTGAGAGTGACTTCCAAACATGTTCAGATAGTCCCCATAAACCAGTGAGCCTTTGGATCATTCCAGTCTTCTGGAAACAAAAGAACCATAGCATGACAAGATAAAAAGACCAACTACACTTACCTGTATTTCCTACTTGACAACTGCTGCAGTCAATTTTAAATTCTTACCTACTTTATCTACTTCGGCTTTTGGCACTTTCTCTAGTCATTGTCATATATCCATCTTACATGTTTTCCTCTTCTTATGTATCATATTTACACATGGAAATTACATAATTCCCTCTCCAATGTCAAGTCTGTTATGGTAGACCTGATGACGAAGCTAATGCCCCAGGTGGGATCTTCTAGGCATAAGGATTTTATTTCTGTGAATGCTTCCTGCTGGCCAAACAATCCCAACAATTCAACAATTCTTGAAACAATTCACTCTGGTTCCAGGTCTGGGACTGAAAACATTCCAGGGCTGTTAATGCTGATCTGATAAATGTTGGAATAACGATGTGCAAGTTGGAAAGTTTCACCTGACAGAGAGAGAACTTTATATGGGGCTTTTGTTGTAGAGGAGTATCTCATGTTGGAGAACTGGAGAAGAGCTGTAGAGTTGTCTGGCACCCCGTGCAGGAGTTACATAGAATTTCATTACTGGACCATAATATCTGTATGGAAGCAATCACAAAGACAATTTCTTGACATTCGAGGAGTATCATGGCTAACAAGGGAGGAGAAGGAGGTGAGAAAATGGGAAAATGAACAAGAGGAAGTCCGGTATTAAATGAGATTTGCATCTCCAGCCTCTATTTTAAAGGATAACTGGCAACTTTATCCATTGTGGAATGCTGCAGCCTCTTTGCAGAAGAGTTCACTTGTTTTTCAAATTCTGCCAAGGGGCCGTGTCTAAGCGTGAAAAGGTGTTTATTGTTTGCCCATCCGGCAACATGCAAGCAAAACACAGGAATAAAAGAAACATCTTGTCTAGCCCTTCAAGTCAGAGAGAAAATGTCACTCAATCTAGGAACGATAATTGAATATGACAAAACCCCAGAACCTCAAAAAGTGTTTGGGTGTCTTATCCCATGGATAAGGTGAGGGTTAAGTTTCTGCGCAGTTTAGAAGACTTAGGAAAGTTCAGAGGCTTTTTTATTCATAAGGCATCTCTACAAATCAGTTACAGGGAGAAAAAGTTAGCATAGACTTACTGAACTGTGTTAATTATTTAGTCTGACAGTCTGAACAAGGAATTGAATTGAGACAGTTTGGGATTCTCTGTTGACTAATAGGGGAGAAATATTCAAGCGCTTAAAGGCAAGGAGTGAATTGAGAGTGAGTGTTTATTAATACATGATTAAATTTACCACTCCAAGGAGAAGTTTATTAGTATGTTTTAGCTCTTTGGTCTTCATCTACAGAAAAGGAAAGGCTTTAGAATTGTTAGACAGACTCTAAAACATAAAATAATTAATACGGTAAACAGTTAGAGGGAAAATCCTGAAGGAGAACAGGTAAGATGTACATCAATCATCATTCCTATGCAAAGTGTAAACTAGACAAACAGGAAATAAATAAGGTAACTAGAAGAAGGACTTTTTTTTTTTTTTTAATATGAGGACTAAAAAGGAATTACAGAGAATAAAACATTTATTATCACAGAAAACCAGAAAGACAACAGACTGATTTTGAGCTTGTTTTATTTGGTTTAAGTAACTAACCCTTGCTGAGCAGTAAAAACTTTGTAGAAACTAAATTAGAAGGCAAAAATGAAATCCGGAAACTCACAGAAGTCAGAAGAAATAAAGGGTGGGCTTCATCTGCATAACTTTAGCTATGCACAGTATAGCTGCCTGAGCTGGTTCTCTGAGCAAATCATCATAGGTTCCCTTTGTAATCAATGGGATAAAATATGCACTGTTGGGTCCTAATTCACCTGCCCTGATTTAGAAGCCCTCCTAGACTTAAATCAATTGTTCCCTAGAAACATTCCTCTCTCATGGACTAAGAAGAGTGTCTAAACAGCTAGCTCAAGAGTTACGTGTGTTCAGATGAACCCCATTCCAGATGTTTTGTAAATGCATGAAATTCCAAGGAAGAAAATAAAGTCTATTTGATTCTAAGTAAAATCTATATGTAGCAAGGAAGAAAAAAAAAATATAACGCTTTGTAGCTTGGATTCCCATTCTCTTAAGTATTTATGCATCTAATAACCTCTGGAAGCAATGGCTGTATCCACACCAGTTACCAAGATTGTGCCACTGATTATTTTTTATCCTGGAGGCCAGCTGGCATTATCTGACAACATCCATATGTTTCAATTCTCCTAACCTTCAAAAGAGAGCAGCCATATTCAAATTTCCTATTGGGAATGGTTCCTGGCCTATAAGACAGCCTAAACTGTGCCTGGGAATTATTTCACAGAATCATAGAATCACAGAATGGTAGGGCTTGGAAGGGACCTCTGGAGAGCATCTAGTCCAACCCCCCTGCCAGAGCAGGGTCACCCTAGAGCAGGTTGCACAGGAACGCGTCCAGGAGGGTTTGGAATGTCTCCAGAGATGGAGACTCCACCACCTCTCTGGGCAGCCTGTTCCAATGCTCTGCCACCCTCAAAGTAAAGAAGTTCCTCCTCGTGTTGAGGAATATATACTCAAGTTTGTGCCCATTACCTCTTGTCCTGTCACTGGGCACCACTGAAAAGAGCCTGGCCCCATCCTCCTGACACCCACCCTTGAAGTATTTGTAAGCATTGATAAGGTCACCCCTCAGCTGTCTCTTTTCCAGACTAAACAGACCCAATTCCCTCAGTCTTTCCTCATAAGGGAGGTGTTCCAGTCCCCTAATCATCTTGGTAGCCCTATGCTGCACCCTCTCCAGCAGTTCCCTGTCCTTCTTGAGCTGGGGAGCCCAGAACTGGACACAGTACTCGAGGTGTGGCCTCACCAAGGCAGAGTAGAGGGGGAGGATGACCTCCCTCCACCTGCTGGCCACACTCTTCTTGATGCCCCCCAGGATGCCATTGGCCTTCTTGGCCACAAGGGCACATTGCTGGCTCATGGTCATCCTGTTGTCCACCAGCACTCCCAGGTCTCTTTCCACCGAGATGCTCTCCAGCAGGTCGGCCCCCAACCTGTACTGGTGCAGGGGGTTATTCCTCCCCAGGTGCAGCACCCTACACTTGCCCTTATTGAATTCCATAAGGTTTCTCTCCACCCAACTCTCCAGCCTGTCCAGGTCTCTCTGTATGGCGGCACAGCCTTCTGGTGTGTCAGCCACCCCCCCCAGCTTTGTGTCATCAGCAAACTTGCTGAGGGTGCTCTCTATCCCCTCATCCAAGTCGTTGATGAATATATTGAAGAGGACTGGGCCCAGTACTGACCCCTGGGGAACACCACTCGTCACTGACCTCCAACTAGACTCTGTGCCCCTATAATTGTATCAAGAGAGGTCAAAGGTGGGACTCAGCTGCCTAAATGCAGGTATCCTGTGCTATTTAAGAGGCCCTGGGACATATTCTGTCTGGTCTCCAGCTGCCAAATTAAAAGGACATTAGGAAGCCCAGATTTATTCTACCCTACTTTTGTCTGTGTATCAGATGCTCAAAGGTATCTGAAATGTCAGTGGATGTCTGTGTTTGCACAGCTGGATTTCATCATGAGCAAGTAAATATAGTCAAGAGAGATTTTCAGTTGATCGAATTTATTTGTCCACTTCAGGATGTGCTGAATATTTTTATGGATTTCACTTACTGTTGAAAGGGCTTCCAGTGACTGTGGTGAGACCATTAATACTCACCTCCCAGGTGCATACTTACACTGCAGATACTGAAATTTACGTACCTGAATCTGGACCTGAATCCTTCCCCTTTCTGTGGGTATCTAAATCAACAAATAAATTCCACTTTCAGGACTCGGTTCAATTTTCTACGAGTATGAATCCTGTAAGTTGTGTTTGGATATCTTGAATACTCAAGTCCTGGACACCTGTGTTTAGGCATCTGAATCAATTATCTAGTGCTGTAGGGTAACTGTATATTGTCAGGTAAGATAAATGTCTCCAAGCCAGCAGAGCCTGATGAAATCTATTTTCCAAAGGTTCAAAAAACTATCTGAAATAATCTTGTAAACTTTAGCAATTATTTCCTCAGAACTTGCAGAGGTCAGGACAGGCCCCAGAGGATGGAATCAGGGCAAACATAATACTTATCTTTAAATAACAGCAAAAAAAAAAAAGGATCCACAAACTTATAGACTAGACAACCTAACCATGAAAGGCACAAAGATAGAGAAGAAGACTGTTTAACAATCACAGTGCAAACACTGGCGGGATAATAAAGTGATAAGAAACAGCTAACATGTATTTGTCAAGAACAGGTCAAATCCAGCCAATCTAATATCCTTCCCTGATGGAGCAGAAGCATGAAGTTTAATGTAAAGACATATAAAGCGATTTATTTTACTGATTCTTGTATTTATTTTCATTTTCCCATAAATGGTGGATGCCAGGTCATTAGCCTCTCTTCATGTGCTTTTTATGTCTTGCATGTGGCAAACGCGTCTGTTTAATGTGTGGTACGTTTCCTAGGAAAATGTCATATTGTTAATTGACACTCAGCAGTAATTGCCGTACCTTGGCAAGAGTGATATGAGGCATATTTACCAGAATTTTTGATGGAAGTATTGCTACCATGAGAAATTACTCGCTCACATCCTTGAGGAATTTCCCCTTCTTGAATGACAGTTCTACATCTGTGTCTATTATGGTCAATATTTCTCAGTTAATCACATTCTGCATTGATGCTATCAGCCTGACTTCCCCAACACTTGCACTGGTATTCAGAATGCAACAATCATTAAACTACACTGATATAAGAGAGAGATGTGTCAGGCTCTTGGGTTACAGAAACAACACTAAATGCAAAAGCCCTTTTAAAGCAAAAACAAGTCTACAGTAAAATGACTTGTGAGGTTCCAAAGTCCTTAGGATTTAATGTCAAAATTATTGACAAGTATTTTTGAAAGCCTAAGGCTTCACTCTTAATGCTTTTCTGCTAAAGAAGTTTTAAGTTAAATGTCTACAGTGTTCAACTCTTTCTTTTCTTTTCTTTTTTCTTTTTCCTTTCCTTTCCTTTCCTTTCCTTTCCTTTCCTTTCCTTTCCTTTCCTTTCCTTTCCTTTCCTTTCCTTTCCTTTCCTTTCCTTTCCTTTCCTTTCCTTTCCTTTCTTTTTTCTTTTCCCCAGTACTATCATGGTGGACTTTTTACTATGGACCCCTACTCATAATATTTCATTACACGAAACCTTCACTGAATTACAAGTCGGCTTCCAGTAAAGATTTCAGCAGCTAGAAAGATACATAAATACTAAACATGCTTGGTGCGCTCATCTTTCTTTGTTTATAGACTGCCAGTACTTTTCTCAGCTTTTTCAGTTTAAAATAATTCTCAGGAAAATTGGTAGGGTGACATCTGTGAATTTGAGCATAAATCAAATTTCAAAAGTGTATAAGGGAAAACTGACATATGTTAAGATGTCTACACACGCATACGTAGTGGGATTTTTAAAAACGCCTTTGAGGTAGATGAAGAAATTACTTAGATGCCTATCAGTCAGTTTAGATGTCTACATAGATTTTTAATTGCCTTTGTAATGTTATGAGTGCCTAAAATCTCTATGTTATCTCACCTACAGTTAGAAGTCTGAAAATTAGGTTTCTAGACTCCCTCAATAGTCAGGGATGTGAGGCGGGTGTCCCCAGAGGACAATCCATCCCACCTGTTTTAAGATCCAATTAATCATTATTTTTTTTTCTCTAAAGAGGAAGCTCAGGTACCTATCTTTGTCTTGGTGTCTTTAAAGGGTAAACAAGAAATATCAGGGCATACCACGTACAACCTTGCAGAGAAATCATCTTGGGGTGGGAACTGAGGGAACATCAGGCTGGGTGTTTCCCTTTTCACTTAATTGTGAACTGAAAAATGAACATGAACAAGCTGAGAATGTAAAATGTTAGAGTAGGGCTGCATGTATTAAAGAATCTAAAATTCATGTGAAAGTTCATAGAATCATAGGATCATAGAATGGTTCAGGTTGGAAGGGACCTTAAAGATCACCTAGTTCCAACCCCCCTGCCCTGGGCAGGGACACCTCCCACTAGACCAGGCTGCTCAAAGCCCCATCCAGCCTGACCTTGCGTTTAGTTAGTGTTTACTGAGGCTGTTCTCTGACAGAGAAATGTCTAGGTTCCTCTTACAGTCCTCTAAATATTTAAGATCTTTTCAAAGTTTCTTTGAAGTCTATCAATTTACATTTAAGCACCCAAGGATTTTCTATATGACAACTTCTTCATGCGTTTGTAAAATTCAGCTTCAAGGTAAGGAGTCTCAGTCTGAAAATCTTGCATCTAACTCTCCACCCTTTTCTTGCCAAAATGTTGAAAAAAACCTTTACTTTTACACAAAGTGTGCAATTCAGACTGAATCAAAGCACTTTTTTATACGCTTGGGTAAAAAAAACAAAGAAAATTAAAATAAATCTGTATTAACAAATGATGAAAAGTATCCCCTTCCTGTCAGTAGATCAAAGGAAAAAGTGCCTACACTTGCTTAGATCCAGGTCCAGGGCTAAATCCCCTCTCTGCCTGAGAGCATCAGTGCCCACTTGGTTGACAGTCCAGCACAGTCTCCGCATCCCTGTGCAATAGGAGCACTGGGGTGAGACAATGCCTATCTAGGCAGTCTGCCTTCACAATATTTGTTGAATCAGTGATTGAATTGAGATGTCACTGGATTCAGTCCCAGATGAGTGACATAATCCCCAAACAAGACAGGCATTCTCTGTTCTCTTACTTTGTCTCATCTCACTTGGTTTATTCATTTAAAAGGCACTTTTAAAGCCAACTCCTAAGAACAGGAGAGGAAAGAACTATGTGTTTCTACAAAAAAGCATTAGTTGGTTACATTTGCACTCTATAAATTTATAGCAAACCAAAACCAACCTTTATGGTACAAGACTGCAAACAGAATGAAATTTAATGTCAACAATTCAGTCTGAATTGAACCTGAAAGACTAAGGATAGAAAAATTTTCCCACCAAACTTCCTCATTGTTCCAAATCTACTCCCAAATAAGCCTAACACGGCTAAAGTAACTCATCTTCATTAGTAGAAAATACGAAATGGATGAGAAAGATTATTGAGACATGATGGGATGCTTCAAGAGCAGTGATAAAAATTGCCAAGTATAACCACAATAAAAAGGTTTGCAGCTAGCTCATTTTGATTAGCTGCGTCTTCAAGTAGACATCCAAGTCAAACTGTGCCTGTGCAGGTTAGAACATGTCTCCAAGGCCCTTCTTCAAGGGGTAGTATTTATGGGGTAATTTACTGCGTGAACAAATTCCCTAGCTAAAGCTAACAAAAGTGAAACAATAGCCAAAGCAGGACCCTTGCCTTCAGTAACTTCTATACCTGTATTTTACGGTTTGTGTGCTTCACCCTTGTAGGCCAAGAACTTAAAATTGTTACTTCCTTTGAACAAAAACTTGTAATTTCAATCAGAAGTTTATCTTCTGTTTAAGGCAAGCTCAGGGCTAACTGACCACCATTAAGCTTTTTGCGTTTGCAGGCAAAAATGAGGGCCATAGAAGAAGTGCAATCATGCACAGCAAGGATGAGTATGGGTTTCCTGACACCCTGCAGGAATCCCTGCAGTGGGTGTCACCAAGTGTCAGGGGACATGGCTGTGTGTCACTGAGCACCCTCCTACCAGTGAGTAGACACCAGAGAGGAAGAAAGTTACACCTGAACAAGAAAATCGGTGAAAACCTATGACAAAAGAAAGAGAAAAAAGAAAAAGAGATAAAAAGGACAATAGTAAGAATGAGCATTTTGTTTTCCGTTCTACTGAGTTCATACCTGAAAGTCCAGGAAGCAGACAGAGAGGGGATATACGAGCCCAGCCTGCCTTCATCTGGGCTGCTGGCAAGTCTGCTTGGACACACACCACCTCCCATTCTCCTGTTCCAGAAGTAATAAAATCTGCCATCATCTTTCTGTCTGTGCCAAAGGCAAAGAAGAGTTTTCTGCAGAATGGTTTGCAAGAAAATTAATTGATGACAGGGTTCTTGGCAGTTTGCAACCATAACATTTGTATGATGTGCTGACGCCATGGCTTTATTCCCTGCTAATCAGATATTGCTCTCTTTACTATGCAAGGGCATCTCTTCTGGCTATTGTTGGCATGGAGAAGGCAGACTTCCTAACAAGAATAACTCAAGTCCACAACACCTCTCTATTCATATTGGTATATATTTTTATAAGGTCTCAGAATACTCTCCAGAAACAACCCCAACACATAACAGCCAAAACGTGACAGTCTGCCTAACCACTTCATGGTGTGGAAATCCGGCTTTGCCAGCCACCACATTGGCTTCAAAACAAATCCCTACCAAATGAGTCAGTTCCTAAGAAATAATCTTGGTCTTTAGTTACACACACCCAGATTCATCCCACCTGACATAACTTAGCTGTCTACATCTGAAGTTGTCTCCGCAAGCTCCTTCTAAGTCAATGGCAGGAGATAGACACCTGTAGATCTCCAGACAGACAAGCTAGGTTGTCCTCTCTCTGTCTCTCTTGTTATAGAGGGAGTTTAGGATGATTAGAGACCTCAGTTAAATACGTAAAGTTACACAGGAAGGAGAGATAGATCAACTGAGAGAAAGAGATCTGCTCAGGGTGTCTACATGGAATGAATACCCTTGAGATGACCTTCAGGCTGTGTCTAATACTAGTAAAATCACAGTGCCAGAGTGCAGGCAGGGCAGGACAGTGGATCCCCATTCTCTGCACAGTTACAGAGTCCTTGGCATGCTTTTGGTCAGGGACAGCTCACATTTTCCTAAATAACTATTAGACATAGATTGGGAGTCAAGAACCATTTAGAGATAACCGTTCAGAAGTTTGTCTCCTGTTTAAGGACATTCACTCTGAGAATGTAGTGTTAAGGCTAGGACCAGATCCTGCATCTGTCCTCCAGACCAGGAGGGAAGAAAAGATAGGAGCAGAAATGAGGATCCTGGGAGAGGGGAGCAAGCCAGCCCTGGCACCCCATGATCAGGGGGATGACCTACACCACTGCAGCCTCTGATGGTGACACAGGCTGCAGCTGATCACAGGTCTTCCAGGGCAGGGTCATCTCCAGCAACAGCTCTTTTCCTATGACACTGGCAGCAACAGGAGTGGCCACAGCAGCAAAATTAGCAATGTGTTGACTCCAGCAGCTTGAACATGATCTTTTTTCAATTGTTCATCCACAGAATATCTCCCAAACTTCTTGCTCCAAATCCCTTCTTCAGTCCATAGGCCTCCCCTTCTCCTCCTGCGATGTGGTGGGTCACGTATGGCAGATGGGTTTGATTTGGAGAACTGTATGTGTGACTATCAGGCTGGTATGGGCATGCTAGCCAGCTGGCAGGCATTATGGGACAGGGCAAGTAGAAGAAAAACTCCTTTCCTGCTTTGCCCTGGAAGGAGGCACTGAGGAAACGTACAGCCTCTACTCAGTAAGGTAAATCCCCATCATTGAGAATAGTACCCTATAAAACTAATAAACTTTTTATTAGGGTTCAGTGAGGCATTACCAACTGAAATCATAGCAGCTGAGGTTTGGTTTACTGCTTAATCAACATTCAGTGAAGAAAAAAGATACATTTAAAGAAGGAAACCTCTTACATTTCATAGATAACTTTTAAGACAGTAAAAAGTTGCTAATTAGAGAGATGATAATTCTGGTTTACTAGAATTTACTCAGAAGCATGAGAAGCACTTACAAATCAGTTGAACTCCCCAGAAAAAGGTTCAATAGGGTGAACATTTTGTAGCAGATTTCACCATGAAATTCGTTTTAAATTTCTGAGACTGGCACACAGGAAGAGAAGAAGGAAAAATAAAGTAATATTTGTGGCTGTGTTCTGCTCTTCTGGAATTCTGATGTCAGAATTTGGGGGCTTTCTTTGCCAACTTAGAGTGTAGAAAACTTCGGTTTGCTCAGCTGAGGGTCGGGATTCCTGCACAGTCCCAGGATACCAGAAACTACCTGAAAGGAGGTTGTAGCAAGGTGGGGGTCGATCTCTTCTCCCAAGTAACAAGCGACAGGACAAGAGGAAACAGTCTCAAGTTGCTCCAGGGGAGGTTTAGACAGGATATTAGGAAAAATTTTTACACTGCAAGGGTTATTAAGCATTGGAACAGGCTGTCCAGGGAAGTGGTGGAGTCACCATCCCTGGAGGGGATGTAAGATGGGTAGACGTAGTGCTTAGAGATATGGTTTAGTGATGGTTTTTGTCAGAGTTAGGTTGATGGTTGGACTAGATGATCTGAAAGGTCTCTTCCAACATCAACAGTTCTATGATTCTATGATTCTATTAGAGGAATCCTGGGTGCTGCTGCAAATCCTGAGAACACAGCACAGGGCTGCAGCAATTTGGTGCTCAAGCAGCAGAACTCTGTGTACAGTGAGAGCATGGCTTTCACCTTCCTATTTAAAAGGAAAAAAATATTTAATACTAATTTCACTTTACATATATAAGATTGTATCCAAAAAGAGGTTCCAAAATGCAGATAATATAGTAATTTTTTTATGGATAAACATGTTTTGATAACTTACTGCTTCTCTTGAAAAATACACTTTGGAAGACACAGGGTAAATCTTACAGAACACAGATAATGCTGTTATAAGAAAACGAATTCTAATACTCCTTGCTGTTACATTTTTAACTTTTGCCATAGTGCTCTGGTTTGTATTTAGCAATTTTTTAAGTCTGTACAGTGCAGCTGGAGCCTTATGAATGAAAACACCATTAAAACAATCATTTATCAGCTTGAGAGATATAGACTGAAACTATAAAAATTCCTGGCTCAGTCTTGTAATGATAACTCATGACAATATCTGAAATCACTTTTAGTTCTTTAAAACTGAAAGGAAACAGCAATTTGCGATGTCATATTTTGGATGAATGGGCAACATTCTCAGAAGCAATAATCTAAAATAAACTGATATATAGGTTCCTGTAGGAGGCAAGCAATCTTAAAATCTCTTTTTAAAACAAAACATAACTTTGCATTATGTCCCACATTTAAATTGCACTGATTTATGTATGTAGTTTGTTCATTTTATATTTATTGTTATTTGCCTTCCTGAGTAAATTCAATGTACTGAGAGCACATTGCGAAGTGCTACTCACAAAGCTTTGCTGACATAAAAGTAATAAAAAGACGCATGCTATGAGGCCAGTGATTCATTGAGAACAGTCAGCACCTTACTTCTAATGTAGGTTATAATTTTACTTTCTTCTGAGCTTAGCAAGCAAAACCCTCTTTTGGTAACAGACTAACAGGCTGCTTCTCTCCAGATTTTTTACATCTCTCAGTTGCAGCTACCAAGCAATTAAATATCGTCTGCAGTCTAGGTTCAGGTTATCCCTGCCTTACGCCTATTGCAATGACTGACAATGCAACATTTTAAAGTGTATCAAAAACACCAAAATCAGAGGGTTTGAAGGAGCTGGATCCATCAGTTTCCTCATTCCTCCTTTTTCTTTCACAGAACTTGGTTTCTTATAAGGGATAATCTCCTGTTCATCAGACTTTTTAGAGAAGAAGGATAGCTGAATCAGCACGGCAGATGAAAAGAGAGGCAGAGATCATCTCCCCAGTTCCTGTGTCCGTGAAAAGCTCTGCCGTTTCTTAATGGTCAGATAAATTAATGAATGCACACGGTAAAGTCAGGTGGGAGTGACAGACTCAGAACAGCAAAGGGTTTGGTCCTAAAGCTGGCACTAGCGATACACTGTTAGGTCAGTTATTCTATAAAGTAAGGCAGCCCCTCTCTCTCCCACCAGTATTTTTGACCGGTGTAGCCATCACTACAGAAGAATGACAAGTTGAACTAGCATATTGTGATTTCTGCCACATCCACAAAGGGATTAAGATTCCCCCCATGTGTACAGATGTAAATATGAAAGTGAGGTACATCAACGGAACTGGGAAATTCAGCATTGATGCAATTCATGTGCATGTGCAGTAGCAGAACGGCATCAGTCTTTGGCTAAAGCCTTTACTAGAAAGAAGAACAGGGACAGGGCTGTGACTGTCTATATGGTATTAAATTTTTTGCACGGTCCCTGGCATGATATTGCCCTGTCCATGACACTTTCCCAAATAATTCCCAGGTGCAAATTAGGGTTTGGATGTGGCCATTCTATTTTGGAGGCTAAAGAAGTAAAATAGCATTGCGAGCTTAGATTGCACCAGCTGGCTTCCATGACAGAAAATTGACCCTAGAAATATTTAATTCATTAGAATAGATGCAGATTAGGAATCTTCAATGACCTCTGTAGGGACCTATGTGCAACAAAAGATTCATCAGAGAAAGCATTCCCTCTCCAGTCCTCCTCCAACTCTCTTCCTCCTTGGAGTATTAGGAAGGTACATATTCATACTGAATTCATGTGCAAAATTATGCACATCTGAAATTATGGTTGTTCAAAATAATACTGGGAAAAGGGTGGGCAGCCAGCTGGCTCACTGCTCCTGGTGTTCCTAGCAAAAAGGACACTCCCCCAACCAGAAATATTTCTCATATATTGTTTTAAGACTACCAGTGAGTTTAGTCAGCATAATAATTAAGTGAAAGCTTAATTATACCCCCCCTGGGACAGACTGCTAAAGGTCAGGTTTCAGATACGTTAATGAGCTGCTAAATGCTGCTAACTGGGAAAGGCTTTTTTTAAGTCCCGCACAAGCCAGCCCACTCATATTTTTAATGTCAACACTGGGCATATCAGACGTCTGTGGGAGTTTTGCCATGAAAAGAAAGCTCATCTTGTGCTTTATTTACAACCGTTTCACCAGGTTTTATGAGAAGCAGCTTGAAGATGAGGCCATGTGCCACAGAACTGGGAAAGAGCTTGTTGGTGTCATTCCAGCTCTTCACGGGGTCCTCTGGCCAGTGAGAGACATCCAGGGAAGAAGGCCTTCATTGGTGGCAGCCCTGTGTCTTGAAAAGGCTGAAAAGCTACAAGGGAAGGAGTCTAGGCCTTACAGAAAAAGCAGGAGTTCTGTGCTATCTTCAAAATTAGGAAAGCAACATATTTTAGCAAATGCCTATTAGTTTACATGGTTTACTTCTTCTGTGTCTTGGTCTAACACCCAAGGTATGAATCCCCAAAGTGTGACATATGCATATAGTGGTTGGTATCAGGCTTTAAGCATATAAATTACAATTAAAGCCCTGCATTACATGGGAGCAGTAAGGCCTGGTCAATGACAAGTGCTCACCGATGGATCCTGGTGATATTTTAAAATTAGATTTCTTTTTGCCTCTATTTCCCTGCCATAAAATTGGTGTAATGGCCACAACAATCTCACAGAGGTCATGGCATTCGTTAATGTATGTAGTGCACGTGGGAAATGATGTATGCACTGCCATATCAGCCCATGGCAAAATAATCAATTTATAAACAGTGCTGCGTACAAACAGTGAGAGCAAATAGGACCTGAGACCATGCAGTTCATGAGGCAAGTATTTGTATCAATTCTATGACAAGTTTCTGAATGATATTACTATAAGACTAAAATTAGTAAAGTCAAAAACTTAAATGCCACAATTAAGGACTGGAAAAGTTGCACAGCTTTAATTCTTCACGTGCATATGAACTTTAATGCGGTCAGCCTCGTGAATACATAGGGGACATGTAGTAAAAGCATTCAGACAGATTCTGGCCAAAGAGTTTATCTAGCTCAGCATCCTATCTCTGACAGTAGCCAATGGCAAGTGCTTTAAAAATCAGGATTTCAAGAGATCAAGCATAAAGTCAGACTTTCCCAAAGCACTCCCCCAGGCTCCAGCTACTTCTTGGCTCATTGGCTTCCACGTCCAAATGTGTGGTCTCTGACTTTAATGACTCTTTCCATGCAGTTTTCCTCCATGACTGTAGGCAAGTCCTCTTGACCTCCTGAATGGTCCGTATTAGTGTTACAGGATTTTGAACAATTTTGGTATGAGTCTTGCAGAGCGTCATGGAGCAGCAGGCATAGCATCAATATGTTGCAGTTGTAATTTTTCAATAGAGCTGCATAATGAAACGTAAGGAGTAGGGTTTTATTCCAGTCGTTTGGATGAGTCATTTTTCTCTCTTTGGTTCATTTTGCTTTTCACTCTTTGTCTAATGAGAGGACACTTTTAGATCCAGGGATGGACTTTTGCCCATGCAGAGGCATGCTGAGGACCATTATAACCATTTGGCAGCTCGGCTGAATGAATGCTTGCATCCACAGCGTTCCCTGACACTGCTGTTTGATAAATGGTATATACGCAACCCACACATCCTGGATCTGCAATCTGCGATCCCCAGGGTAAATTTATAGGGACAAGCTGGGAATATGGGTGAGGGCTGTTGCTCCCCGACAGCATTAGTGCGCGAGCAGCACAGCTTGTGGATCGCAACGGAGGGCAGCAGCCACATCGCTGCATCAGCCTCTTGGCAGCTGCCTGCGTCTCGCAGCTGGACGGGAGGATGCTCCCCAGGCCAAGCAGTCCCACCGGTGGGACAACCTGCGCCAGAGCTGCGGTGCTGCAGTGCACCCAACGCCTCCTCCCCAGGAGCTGTCTCGGGCTTGGCAAGGGAAAGCCTTCCTCCACATTCTCGTGCAATGCAGAACCTGAGATTTTGGGGAAGGGAAAGGGAGATTTAATACCTATTTTTCAAACTGCTGAGTCAGTCCCCCGTATTTCCTTCCCTCCCAGCAAGCAGAAGCGAAAGGCTAACATCGCCTCCCGCTCTGCCTTCCCATCCCTTTTCTGAAGTAAACAAATGTCAGCAAATCCTGCACTAACAGCGCTGTTAAAAATATCACCCTGTCAGCAGATGAGTTCATTCCCGTCGGTCTGGAGCTCTCTCTTCGTTGCAGAAAAGGTGTGGTTTTACATCAAGATAAGTAGTTTAGATGGAAACCTCAGCGGCCAAGCGAAGAGCAGGCGTGCTATGCTCTGCACCGCAGTGTCGTCCAGAGAGAAACAATTAGAGAAGGAATGGATTTGACTTGCATTAGCTATCGAGGTAGAAGTTAGCCTTGCGTTTATCAGCTAGAACCTGGCCCTGGGGTAGCAGTTGAAACTGAGCCACTTCAGCCAAGATGCAGTAATCACGCTCTTTAGCACATTACAGACCCCACGAATCAAGCTAATCACAGGACCAGAACTTCAGCCAGTCTGAAAAGCTGGTGCCTCATGAGGCTTTGGGGGTGTATGAGAAATATCCGCGATCAGACAGACCATATCCCTTCCAAAGGGCAATAAAGCCCCACAAAGCTTTGTCCAGGAGAGCTTCCAGCTGTTCAAGCAAGGGGACATCAGTCGGTCAGACGACTAATTTCACTGGGGAAAGTGAAGGGTGAACTTTTTCCTGTTTATTGCTTGTTACACTCCAGCATCCTGCAGTTCAGAAACTTCAGATTGTGCAGACAAATGCATCCTGCCACTGAAAAGTAAAAGTTTTCCCCTTTCATAACTGTATCTCACCACTGAAACTGTTATACACTTCATCATGGGGAACTGCAGGAACCTGTCCCACTCTCTTCAAACACCTGTACGCTCTCTTCATTTGCTCAAAATTACAAATGCACAGGTCATTTTTCAGACACGTATTCTTTCACACTTTTTATTTTGTTCTCCAACTATTTAACCATTCTGTTTCTTTTCTTTAAAGAATCCATAATTTGTCTCTCTCTGCCAGAAAGTAGCAAATGACCAAACTCACTTTTTCTATAATGATTCAAGTATAGATTATTTTATTCTGGATGCCAGAATCCACGCCTGATAAAAGCATTTTTCCCTTCCTGAGGCTCACTTATTCGTCTGAGTGAGTACCTTATTCATCTGATTTTCTTTCAGATGTTACTGGATTATCAAATCCAGGTGATAAGCGAAGCTTTCTGATCAGTGTCACAAATCCATCCTATGCTTTCAGCATAAATGAATATACAATAAATTCATTAATAGCTTGATCTAAATTCCCTCCCTTGTCTTCTATATGTCACTTAAACTCCTGCCAATGAATAGCAATTTCCATATGTGCAGTTCTTGTTTACAACGTTCATTAAAAGGCTTAGAAGCGAAACAGCGAAAAGCATTTTAATTCATTGCTAAGCACAGCAGAAAACTAAGCAGGATTCCAACTTTATATACAATTTGCAAGCAGTATACGTTAGCTTAAACGTAAATCTCACATAATGAGGTGTACAGCCTGATGACTAATCACATCCATTGAAATGTTCTCCATGTTCAGCTCTGTTTCAATGCACATTTCAGTTCCTTCTAACAAGAAGAGGAGCTTCTAGGCATGAAAAATTGTAAAATTTGACCTTAAAATGAACTGTAGCAAACAAACCTTGAATACAAAGTGGTGTCACTACGGTTCAGTTAGAAACGTGTTTGTGTCTGGACCAGCAGGTCTTTGGCTCATCTCCAGCCCGCAGCCCTGGGCTTCCACCCAGGGCTGCTTATGGTGAAGCTCTGGAAAGGCCTTGTCAATATGAAAGATCCAAAATTGGGTAAGTTTCAAAATCAGAGATGCCAAAATCATTGTTAGCATTAATTATTCTTAATTCCAATCAAGATCAAGGTCCCATTACGCTGGTCTCTGTGCAAACAGGGATAGCAGTGTTTGCCTTGGAGAGCCTGCAAAATGAGAAACAGAAAATTATGAAAGATTGAGGATGTGCCTAAGGGATGTGACATGTAAGTAAATGTTCACCGTGTGATTTAGCCCAGTTCCTGTACTTGCTTGCTCATGTCTGGACTTCTTTATGTTGTCCGGGACAACATTTATTTTGAGGTGGATGGGAAAAGAGAGAGTGAGGGGGCTGTCAAGGACTGTGGAGCTGATTATCTGAAGAGACTACATAAAAGAAAGGAGACCAAAAGAACAAATGGACTGTCACTTTTCATCTGTGCTTCCAACACATTGGCATTAATGTAATTTACAGAATGATGTCCCTTAGGATCTTGGAAGGCAAATTAACAGAGGGACTGCTAAGATTATTACTTCATTGCATCGTTTTCTTCTTCTACAGCATTTGTTTCCATATAGACTTCCTTCTGCAATGGAAAGATTTAAGAAAACAGTATGGAGACAGAAAATATGATTATACTCACGTAATTTTAGCAGCTTAAAAGTCAGGCTCCTAGGCTAACAGCCTCAGCTCCCTTTCTGACAGGTGAAAAGAGAGAGGCATTTCATTGGGAGAGTGATGCACATAGGTGCGTAGTCAACATCTCCTGCTGTAGTCATTGCAAGGAGACCAGCTACCAGAGCTAAGGCTGTGGTTGAGAAGTTGGCAATATTTTATGGGAGCAGTGTTAGGCTGATACTGAGCTCTTCCAAAATGCCATTATACAGCAAACACCAGACAGAATCAAATGTTTGCCTCTCTCCTCATTGCTTTTCAGCCTCAAACCCTCATGGGGTTGCTATCTGCCAGACTCCACTGCAATGTTCATGAGGAGACTAATTCTTTCATGTTTTGGTCTCATCAGCAATTCCCAGAATTTTTTAAAAGGCTTTCAGAAGTGCTCATGCGTTCAGAAATAAATGCAATCACTTGGAGCACACATGAAGGCATCAGTCACGGTCTGTGTATTTAATAGAAGTGCCCCACGATGCACTGTTACTTTTTTAATGGGGTTCCCGTTGTAATGGGGATACACCAAAAACTTGGGAGCTGGAAACCACTAATGTGCTCAAGCTTGCAAAGTTGCCAGAGGCTGGCAGAAATATTTTTAAAGAAATAGACATAACTGACTTCATTTATGATATTTGTGATAGCTTCAAGCGCATTTGCTGTGTTTGTTGAAAGTGCTAAAATCTAGCAATACTAAAATCCCTTGTGTAGCACTGAAGATTTCCCTGAGGTCCTTGTTGTTAAAGGCTCATGGTTCTACTGGCTGAGGTTTCATTGCACTTGGTTAAACACTACTGCTATAAACCCCAGCTCTGTAAATTAGCCAATTTATTAAGATAGGGATCTGTTATTTAAAAGAACAATTCTATCCTGAATACTTTTCAAGATGGAAAGGCACAGGAGGGTGTAAACCCCTCTGTCAGCATGTTTGCATAAATCTGGTTAAAGAAAAAAATGTGTATGCCATAGCACACACAAGGAGAATGTACCTAGAAATTATTTAATTTATCTGTTTAGATGCTTTTTAATATCACAAAATGCCATGTCTCAAATGAGATCAAGAATCATATGTTTAGTGAAAACAAAATTTCTGCAGGAAGTTCATCAGCAGATCTTGGCTGGACTTTATATATTTGTTGCTGTAAGCTCAGTCACATTCAGAAGGTATAAATGCTGTAATATAATTCCTATGACTCAAGGAAACTCCTCCCTTTGGACAATGGTAGTCAGTGGTGCATTGTTTCCGCAGTTAGACCCTCTGTCCCTGAAGCCTGAACCACCCCAGACATCTTACTGGTAGGATGAGGTCCTATTTCTCTTCTTGTACTGAGCTTCCAGAGAAAGATTAAACCACTAACCACTGTGAGAGTGATTTAGTCCCTCACCTGCCTCATGAGACCCCCTTAGCTACCCTAGTTACCACTAAAACAGCAAAATAGCTAGGCAAAAACTAAACAAAGAACGTACAGTCAACAATCTCACTGTGTGAACAATTCAATTACAATCATTTTAGATGTACGTAGAGAGATATAAAATGAAAACCACTCTTTTCCCACCTATATTTTAGTTTAGTTACAAAAAATATACTCTATCTTCTCCTTATCCTTAATCAAGCTAGGAAGTTATTTACTCAGCCTTGTGGTCTAGGTTCACTTCTTGCCCAGGTGCATTGTCCTAAGATTTACCTTTATGGAAGAGGATCTAGATTAAGGTACACATTTCTTCATATATCCTAATGATACCTAAGATATCACCAAGCTTCAAATTGTCTTTGCCTTCTGCATCAAGGATCCCAAGGACTTACTGAGTCTTCAAAAAGAAGTAGTTTAATCATTCTTTCTATTGCTTCTTTGCTTGTGAAATGTGAACGATCCTTGGTGATTGTGATCAATTTGGTTAATCTCTGGGCTTCAGTTTTCAAAATGTAAGTGGGGATATTAACATTAGTGACTAGGCAGAAGAACAAATGCATCCTACATTTTACTGTATTGAGTAATGGAAAGGGAGGAACTATGGGAAGTTCCTCCTCTGTAAAAAAGGGATCGTGTGAGCCCAAACTCTCTAAAATGGAGTGTATTTTCAAAACAATAGAGCTGGATAAATTCATAGTTTCATAAATTTTAAGACCAGGAGAGAATATTAGATCATAAGCTCACCTTTTGAATGCCACAGGCTGTTACATTTCATTCAAATAAACTATATTGTCTTAAAACATTTCATTAGGCAAAGAATAGGTCATGTCAATGTGTTACTAATGGCCATGGCCCCTGCTATGATGGGGCATTGATTAGTGATAAAACAAGCCCAGTTTTTCCAGGAGATGAATTGGACTCACTAGTGCCAAGGAAGAAAAAAATCTCCATGTGCCCTGTTCATCTATTTCCAGGGAAAAAGAGCTGTGATTCCCCCCCTCAAGGAGTTACAGGTTATTTTTCTAGATAATGGAAAAGTCATTTCCTGGAGACTCACAGCAAAAAAAATTAACGTAAAAATATATTTACTGTCCACCATTATGATGTCAAAGAAAGCTGTCATTGCATCCCGTATATATGTGGCAGGATTACAGGTGTGGCTGTTAATGAATGTTTATGTCTTGACCCAAAGAAGTACAGACTCATGCTGGTCTTCCTTCCTAGAAAGTTTACAAAAGCTGGCATTACCCAGCCCCACCTTCCAGTGGTGCCTAGTGACTTCAGACTGAGGTCTCAGTGGATATTATGTTGAACAATAACCGCAAATCAAATTCCTGTCCCAAGAAGTTGACGGGTTGTGGCAGAAGCAGCAGATAAATGCTGAGCAGCATGCTTTGGCTAAGACAACACAGAAGACAGACTGGTTTTCATAATTAAGTAATCTAAGCATCTTAAGTCAAAGTTAGGTATGATGGTACAAAAGTAAGAAACCTCAGAAATCTGGATAGAATACACCTCACAGCACTAAGACAGGACGTACCTAGCACCTCCATTAATATTTATTAATCTAACCTTTAGACTTGCAGTGAAGAAGGCTTTATGACCCCTTAGACAATATGTTCCAGTGTTTAATGGACCTTAGAGGAAGAAAGCTTTTTTTTGTCTGATATCTTACCTAAACATTTTTTTCTGCAAATGAAACTAGTGATTCCTTGTCCTCCTGCCAGTAGAAATGAGAATGAATTGATTGCTCTCCTCTTCATGTCTTTTTTCATGTTGAATGTTATTGAGTTCCCATTGGCATTCCAGTTTATACGGGAAAAAAGGCCAACTCATGCAACTTTTCTTTGTGTTTTTCATATTTCACAAACAGGCTATTGTTGCTGGTTTCATTCCTCAAGGCGTTCACTCAAATTTTTGCAATTTTTTTTTTTTAAATGTCCCTGCCCACAGCAGGGCAGGGAACTAGATGATCTTTAAAGACCCTTTCCAACCAAACCATTCTATGATTCTATGAAAATATCATACCCCATTTAAAAAAAAAAGTGCTCCAGGTTATGCCTCCATCGTACTAGAATAAGCAAAATTATTGCCTCCAAACTTTAATGTTATTACTGTTAATTCAACTGTTTACGTGTTGTAGCAGAATATTTTTACTTATTCCCTTTGAAGTTTCCCATATCCTATAAAAAATCTTTGTACTTCCTCTTCACCTGTTATTCCTTATTATGCATTTCTTTCATTTGATTTCCTAACATAAAGTGCCCTGCATTTATCTTCATTAAATTTCATCTTATTGATTTCTGACCACTTCTCCAAGTTTAAAATCTTGCTCTACAGAGGGTTTGAATTCTTCCATCCATATCATTAACGGAAAATTTAAAAAAGAACCAGGCCCAAGATGGACCTTTGATGCAATCTCACTTAAAATGTCCGTGTGAAAACTGATAAATCATCGGAAACAACTCTATATGTGCACACTTTCAGTCAGTTGAATACATATTTCCTATGTTTTCCTCTAGTTGATATTCCCTTAATTTTCTTGTCAGAATACTGATAGTATTAAAAAACTTGCTAAGTCCAGTAGAAAGATACTAAAAGCCTTACTGAGATAAATAGCCTGTCTCCTTCTCCTTCTTTCCATTAGGCTAGTTATTTTTCAAAGCAAGAAGTTAGATTGACTTGAGGTTATTTGGTTTTTGATAAATCTGTATCAGCTTTTTCTGATCACCTTCCTACCCACTCAGTGATGGTAAATTGGTTTGCAATTGCTTATTCTGTTATCTTTTGAGATGGGAACTAATCTGGTGGACATTAAGTTCTTTCTCCTTTTTGAAGACAGATATTATGCATTTCGCTCCATTCTTCTTGGACCATCCCATTTGCATTCATTCTCTAAGATGACTGCTAATAGTTCAAACATTCCTTTGGCCTAATTTTTAATCTCTTCATTTCCCCAGGCTCTTCCAGCTTGAACAAACTTAAGTGAATCAAGTGGTCTTTAATCGGTTATTTCACTTTTCCTGTTTCTGTCCCTATCCTTTTCAAACACATTTTAAATATCTGCTCATAATTAACATTTTGTTTTGAAATTTGAGGCTGAAAAAGCATTATATGTTTCCACATTCTCTGCAGCCTCCTGTATTTGCTCTCCCAACCTCACAAGTAATGGACAAAATTTCTGTTGTCTCCTTTCTTCTTAAGTCGTAGGCCGTTGCTTGTCTGGCAAATAAAAAATTGCTGTACTTCGTTCATGTCATGTTAGTACTAGAGAAACTTGGCAGTTTTGACCCAGAGCCAAGGACCCTGTGAACCTTCCTAGAACTGCTCAGTGAACTTAACTCCACTGTCAGCGTTGTCAGTGACATTAGCGATGAAGCTGAAGGAATAGAATTTTGCGGAGTGACGGTGGTGTCTGAATCATCAGAAATGTCAGGAAAATATTGGTTTCTGTCCAATTCAGAAAAAAATGGATTTGTATCCTTGGTAGGAAAGGGGAATAGACCTGATTATCTGGGGAAAACAACAGAGGTGCTGACTGTAAAACTTGGTATCAGAGTAATGATGTGGGAAAACCAGTCAGGCAAAGATTTCTTCTTGTGGCAGCAAAGGAATTAGTGCACTGTGTTCCCTAATTCCTGTATTTATGTGATAGACCTGAAGTTATCTGTAAAAGGAGGATAAGTGGAAATTTTACATTTGTGTCATAATAATCATAAGAAAATTAGTGCCAATTTTCATCCTCAAAGATGTTACAAATATCAATATTTTGTCCATTATCAATAATTAAGATACTACTTGTTCTATTAGAAAAAAAGCCTAGAGTTTAATTATGGTATTTTACTTTTAAATATTAACACAAGTTAGTGCATACACATTAATGTATACTCTCGGGTAGTCTTTGCATACGTTATAGGTTTCACAAGAAAAACCTTTTCTATTAGTCTTTACGTACCTACTGTAAGATTAAATGCAGGTCCTCATCACTGAGAATGTGATACACTAAAATTTATAAATTAGTAACAATAAAAACATGGTAAAGATGCAGCTGTGAACATAACCTTGCAGGTGGGCAGATAAGTGAGATTTTAGAATAAGCAGAGAAAAGTCAATATTACTGTAAATTTTCGATAGAGCTGATAGAACTTTGCTTCACCTAAGGCTTCTTTGGAATGTGCCAATCCATCATAACTTAAACTTTTTTCTGCCAAAGGACTTCTTTTGACAAATTTCCCATTTGAAAACATTACAATGATCCACACTGTTAAAATATTTTCAAAATCTTTTATTATTTTTTATTTTGCAAATATTTTTTATCTCTGATTCCTAACAAGAGCCTTCCATAGTTATTCTCTCTGTACATTTGCATGTATAACAAGACCCTGCAAATTATGGGCCCATTTCTGTCACATCTAGATGAGGGATAGGGATCTCAGAGACTACTGCAACCCTAGAAGCTTTGTGACGATTGATGCCTAGAAAGAGGAAAAAAATCACAGATCAGTACCTCCTCTCAAGGAGTGGAAGGTAGAACTCAGATATTTTATATTTTATAGGTAACATCCAGATGGCAAATTAGCACATGCATCTTGAAGAGCCAGCAAAGGAGGACACACCTAGCTGTGGACATGTGGTCAAGGAGAGGTGCCAGAAGGGTCAGGGATGCTGGGACTATTCAGATGGGACATCCCAGGAACAAAGGACACATAGAATCATAGAATCATAGAATCATAGGGTTGGAAGGGACCTCTGGAGATCATCTAGTCCAACCCCCCTGACAGAGCAGGGCCACCTTAGAGCAGGTTGCACAGGAATGCGTCCAGGCCGGTTTTGAATGTCTCCAGAGACGGAGACTCCACCACCTCTCTGGGCAGTCTGTGCCAGTGCTCTGCCACCCTCAAAGGAAAGAAGTTCCTCCTCATGTTGAGATGGAACTTCCTACACTCAAGTTTGTACCCATTACCTCTTGTCCTGTTGCCAGGCACCACTGAAAAGAGCCTGGCCCCATCCTCCTGACACCCACCCTTTAAGTATTTGTAAGCATTAATAAGGTCACCCCTCAGCCGTCTCTTTTCCAGACTAAACAGACCCAGTTCCCTCAGTCTTTCTTCATAAGAGAGGTGTTCCAGTCCCCTAATCATCTTGGTAGCCCTATGCTGCACCCTCTCCAGCAGTTCCCTGTCCTTCTTGAGCTGGGGAGCCCAGAACTGGACACAGTACTCCAGGTGTGGCCTCACCAAGGCAGAGTAGAGGGGGAGGATGACCTCCCTCGACCTGCTGGCCACACTCTTCTTGATGCACCCCAGGATGCCATTGGCCTTCTTGGCCACAAGGGCACATTGCTGGCTCATGGTCATCCTGTTGTCCACCAGGACTCCCAGGTCTCTTTCCACCGAGCTGCTCTCCAGCAGGTCGGCCCCCAACCTGTACTGGTGCAGGGGGTTATTCCTCCCCAGGTGCAGCACCCTACACTTGCCCTTATTGAATTTCATAAGGTTTCTCTCCGCCCAACTCTCCAGCCTGTCCAGGTCTCTCTGTATGGCGGCACAGCCTTCCGGTGTGTCAGCCACCCCCCCCAGCTTTGTGTCATCAGCAAACTTGCTGAGGGTGCTCTCTATCCCCTCATCCAAGTCGTTGATGAATATATTGAAGAGGACTGGGCCCAGTGCTGACCCCTGGGGAACACCACTCGTCACTGATCTCCAACTGGACTCTGTGCCCCTAACCACGACCCTCTGAGCTCTGTCTTTCAACCAGTTTTCTATCCACCTTACTGTCCATTCATCTAACCCACTCTTCCTAAGCTTCCCTATGAGTATGGTGTGGGAGACCGTGTCGAACGCCTTGCTGAAGTCAAGGTAGACCACATCTACCGCTCTCCCCTCATCTATCCATCCAGTCACACCTTCATAGAAGGCTATCAGATTAGTCAGGCATGATTTCCTGACATTTCCAGCATGTCTTTCAACATGCATAGAACAGATTTTATTAAAGATGCTGCTCATGGCTCACCAGGTTTACATTTTGCTTAGTTCAGCCATAAATTTGTACTGGCTGAGAGTCTGAAACAAACAAAAGCAAGTTCTTCCTTCATTCAGCAAGAAATTAATTTATAAAGGTCCTGGTAGCAGAAGGCAGTGGTGGCCAAAAGCACGAGTTCATTTAGAAGTGGATTAGACAGATGAATAAAGGTCCCTCAATGGCTCCAAATATGATGCTGCAAATGCAGCCTCTGGTTTTGGCAGGACTTTCAGCTGAACAGAAAAATATCAGAGGCTGAAATGGAAAAGAATTTCTCCTGTTTCCAAGATCCTTTTTTTGAAAATGTATCCCTGCACTTTGGCAGGTCAACTAGGTAGAGGTAGAGCAATCCTTGGTTAGACGCAATGTGTCTACTGTCATGTTGTTAAAGGCAGAAGAGAGAAGTTATAGAGGAAAGAGGTTCTCAAAGTCTCAGCTAGACCCTAAATGAGTGTTCCCAATGTGAAGTCTGTAGACCAAGGATTCCTTTTGCCTCAGATCACAGCAGGGTTCTGTGGAGAGTAGGAGGTCCCTGGGAGAGTAGGAGGAAGAGAGGAAACCAAGGCAGAAAACAGCATCTCTGCCCAGTGTGATCACTCTGCCCTCAGTGGAGGAGTCTTGATGGGGAGGGAGATGGGAGGAATGACACAAGCAATAGGAGCAGAAATCCTGTGCTACTGCTTATCCCCTCAACCTTCCTCATAAGAGAGAAAACAAAAAGAGCAAGAGAGAAAGAGGAGGGGTGCCCAAATCTGGAAGAGAAGGAGCAAGAATGAGATCAGGAGCTGCTTCAGAAAGAGAGGTGTTATGGCTTTATGGGATATGAACACGTCTTAAGTGGTAAAATCATACATTAAAGGGACCTTTGTCAGAAACATCTGGAAAAGAACCATCCAGAATCGATTGGTAGCTGGGGAGGGGGTGAGCACAGAAATCTGAGGAAGATCGTTGTGCTTTATTGTCCCCAAAAGAGAATGAAACACAGCTCTTATACCATTAAATTAAAACATGCCAGGACTTGGGCACTGGAAGTGGTGACCAGCCAGCCTGGTCCACACCCTGCAGTGTACTTACACGCTTGCTTTAAGCATAATATAAAATTGCAGCCAAGTCGTTGGATTCTGCAGCTTTACTCAGCCCAAGGAGCCGATTCTTTCTGCTTGACGGTCCAAAAGTGACAGCGCACAAGACAGCTGTGCCTTGAGAATTTGGCAGACTCACCCTAAACTTACCAGGGAATTCAAGGTCCCTCCTGAACCAGGATGGTTATTCACAAAAGAGCAGCATTTCCACACAGGCTTTTTGCTAACTGCAAGAGTTCTGTAATACTGTATGTTTATCTTTCACTGGGGACACTGATTTGCAGTAAAACAGGTAACATTCACAGAACCTGACAGTTTATGCTGTAATTTTCCCTGTCTAGAATGGCTGTCAGGAGTCTGCTTCGGGCGACACAAGCAGCTGTATGAATCCAAACAATTTAAATCAAAATACAAACTCAACAGACTTTTTGTTCACTATTACACACTTCATTATTCAAAAATCTCCTGTTGTCATATTTCTGGTTGTGTTACAAGAAAATTACCATTTTGCATGCTTTGTTGCATGCAGTTCTTCTACTGCAGGGAGTGAAGGCACACAAACAGACAGGAGCACCCACAGTCTGCTTCTGTTTCTTTCTCTGCTCTGTAGTGTGTTTCCTTACATTGTCCAGGATTTTGTCAGGGAACTTTCCACTTTCTCATTGAAACCCAAATATCTGTCCTTATTTTTTGGCCAAAATTTTTATTTGAAAGCCAAACACTTTTGGCTGTGTTTTTTAATGTTAGTTTTTCTATTTTCTCCCAAATAGAAATTCTGTAATGGGAATTAAAAGAATATACATGTGTGTGTGTTGTGTGTATATTCAGCGTACAAGTTATATGAATATGCATAAATAATGAATAACTTTTACTAGTTAAACCCTTTCCAGTAAGCTTAGCTCCAACTTTACCATTCTGTCCCAAAGTTCGATAGCTGTAGTCTTCCTGGACCGTGACTGTGGTGAGTAAAATGAAAGTAAGATTGTATTAAGCTTTAATTTATTAAAAAATCATTCCCTAAAGTACTTCTCAGGATAGAATACAAAGTAAGAACCTGCCATGTTGCACTAATCGCGTCTGGCTGTTTTCTGAGTGTCCTCTCATGTGAGCGAAGGGAATTCCTTCTCCCCCGGAGGAGCTCTGGATAGCTGAGAGAGAGAGAGAGGGAGACATAATTATGAAAAAACACCATACATTTTCTAGACAACTAATATGGACCAATGATTTAGCCAGTACTGTACTTTCCATCGTTACCACCAGCACATTAACTTTCATATAGTGTGGAAACTTGCGTACTACCACTGAGAAATTCCAATTTCATGCAGTAGGTAGAGAACCATCATACAAATTATTCTAGTTATTTGTACTTAATGGTATACTTCTTTCTTTGTCCATCATGAAGAACCAAGTTGTCCCTTTCTTGGTCACCCCTCCTTATTTCCCAAATAATGCCTTTAATTTATACTCTCTGGAAGAAAATGGTGTTATTTGCATTTCTAAGTGTTTCAGACCAAATCCCTTAAACCTTGAAAGATGAAGTAGGATGCCAGAAAGAATTTCAAGGATGAACCCCACACTTGAACTAAACTTAATGTTTAGTTTCAGTAAAACTGTTTAACTGGTAACAAAATCATAACGAAGCTTAGCTGAACAAATTTCTTTTGCCTGCTGAAGGATGGAAAACTTGGAGGATGATGGGACCCCCTTTATATATGGACACGTATGTACTTTGTTTTCTCATTTCAGGTCATGGAACCAAAGGAGTGTTTGAACTTCTTTCAGGATGGCGCCGAACCAGAGAGAATCTGCCATTCAAGGACAGAGTAGCAGATGCCTACTCAGATGTCATGGTCTCCTACACAATGACAAGCTCCTTGTATTTCATAGCCTTCGGCATGGGTGCAAGCCCTTTCACCAACATTGAAGCTGTAAAAGTCTTTTGCCAGAACATGTGTGTCTCCATCCTGTTGAACTACTTCTATATCTTCTCCTTCTTTGGCTCCTGCCTGGTCTTTGCTGGCCAGTTGGAGCAGAACCGTTATCACAGCATCTTCTGCTGTAAAATTCCTTCAGCAGAATACCTGGACCGGAAACCTGTGTGGTTCCAGACCATGATGAACGATGGCCATCAGCATACTTCTCATCATGAGACCAACCCGTACCAGCATCACTTTATCCAGCACTTCCTCCGAGAGCATTACAATGAGTGGATTACCAACATCTATGTCAAGCCATTTGTGGTGATACTGTATCTCATCTATGCCTCTTTCTCCTTTATGGGGTGCTTACAGATTAATGATGGAGCCAACATTATCAACCTTCTTGCCAGTGAGTCTCCAAGCGTCTCCTATGCCCTCATACAGCAAAAGTATTTCAGCAACTACAGCCCAGTAATAGGTTTCTACATTTACGAACCTCTGGAGTACTGGAATGGCACTGTGCAAGAAGACCTAAAAACACTAAGCCAGGGGTTCAATACAGTGTCCTGGATTGAACAGTATTACCAGTACCTTCGAGTGGGTAACATCAGCGCAACCAACAAAAGTGACTTTATCAGCATCCTCCAGAGCTCCTTTTTAAAAAAGCCAGAATTCCAGCACTTCAAAAATGACATCATTTTCTCCAAAGCTGGAGATGAGAACAACATAATTGCTTCTCGCTTGTACCTGGTGGCCAGGACTAGTGAAAACACACAGAGGGAGGCGGTAGAATTGTTGGAAAAGCTGAGGCCGCTCTCTCTTATACAGAGCATCAAGTTCATTGTGTTCAATCCTACCTTTGTTTTCATAGACCACTATGGTTTATCAGTAACTATGCCTGTCCTGATTTCTGGTTTTGGCATCCTTCTGGTGTTAATACTGACCTTCTTCCTGGTTATCCATCCTCTGGGAAATTTCTGGTTAATTCTCAGTGTCACCTCGATAGAGCTGGGTGTCCTTGGCTTGATGACCTTATGGAATGTAGACATGGATTGCATTTCTATACTGTGCCTTATCTACACTTTGAATTTTGCCATAGATCACTGTGCACCCCTGCTTTATACATTTGTACTAGCTACTGAGCACACCCGAACTCAGTGTATAAAGAACTCCCTCCAAGAGCATGGGACAGCCATTTTGCAGAACGTTTCTTCTTTTCTTATTGGGTTGGTCCCCCTTCTCTTTGTGCCTTCAAACTTGACCTTCACACTGTTCAAATGCTTGCTGCTTGCTGGCAGTTGCACACTTCTGCACTGTTTTGTTATTTTGCCCGTCTTTCTAACCTTTTTCCCACCTTCCAAAAAGCACCACAAGAAAAAGAAACGGGCCAAAAGGAAGGAACGAGAAGAGATCGAATGCATAGAGATTCAGGAGAATCCTGATCATGTTACAGCAGTCTGAAAGGCTTAGAAAAAAATAATAGCATATTCTCTTTTTAAAAAAGCGTTGCACAGAGATGCAGGGAAAATAGAGCAAAGATCTCAGCTGCTTGTGCTGGCCAGGTCTGACAAGGCAAAGGAAGATCAAGAAGGGGTATTCATGACACATCAAGGTGCAAACTTTTTTTAACAAAAATAATGAAAGTAAAAATAATCTCAGATGTTTCCTTTGAATTCTCATTCTCCACTAGGGAAGAGTCTGTTGGCCGTTAAGTGTTCCTGAATCTCAAACTGTAGCTCTAATGGGAATTGCTTGATCTGTTGGATGTAGGACTGAGGCAAAGGTGAAAAAAAGAGTTACCATTAAGTAAACAGTAGGGAAAAAGGCACATTTGTTTGATAATATTGTCCATTGAAAAATAAAAAAAAAAACCATCTCAAACGAGAAAAGGGAACAAGACCAAGAGAGGCAAAAAAATGTCATGGTTTTTTTTTCTTATTTTCTTGAGCAAGTTGGTTATGATGAAACCTATGCACTTGGGAAGCAGATGTTTAAAACAATCTAAGCCAAAGTACTTCCCAATTCTAGTATACCATGCATATCTGTAACACCACTATTAGAGTGTTACTGTGAATATGGATGGAAAAGCTATACTGATAAAGGATAGAGGTAGTGCTTATATAGCAGAAGAAATAATCATAGCCATTTTGAAATTTAACATTTAGTTTCTTTAAGTGTGACACAAGACCTTTGTCCCAAGAGGTCACAGCTGGTAGTTAATACCATACATACATTTTGGTATTTCTGAATTGTGAAATTCCCCTTGAACTAACAGATCTCATGAAACTAACCCAGGCCATTACCACTGCAGCAGTATTTGCAGTTCCTGCAGTGTAACACCTTTGAATTCTAATTTCTCAGTGTTGACATTAAATGCTGAATATTAATCAAGCAGGCGCTTTAAATGTAATGATGGATTGCATATCACAGGCATAATGTGATCGTGTAACAGCTGAGTCAGCTCTGGAGCACCCGCACAGTATTATCATTATATATTTGGTCCAATGGACGAAGGGATATGTTTGCCGGTCCCTGCAATATGCTGCAGGAAGTGGGATTTTCCCCTTCTTTAAGCAAAACATCAGTCAAATACTTGCCACACACACAAAAAAGACCTTGTTAAGGTTTGCACGGGGGTGAATCAACCCCTAGCTGTAAAGAGACAGATCGGTCCCCTGTGGGAAGAGGAGGGGAGGACAAAATGTCTTTTTTATTATTACTCCTAAATATTTGAGTGTTGATCATCTGCAACATGAAGCTTTGTTATGACAGTTGAAATTTCACAGAAGAGTGCAGTTAATCCTCAGTTACTATGTGACACTAGAAATTGTACTGTAAAGAACTATGAGTGACTTTCTCTGCTTTGTAAACTATACAGCTTAGTAACTCAAGAGAAGGGATGAAAACAGATCTAGCCATTTCAGTTTGCTCTTGGCCCAGTTCTGCGCTGGAGCTTGCCATGTCCATCTCCCCTTTCAGTATTTTAAAAGGGCTTGCTTTCTACTCTCTGGAATATAGTAAAGCATCACTTACATGAGCAATGTCTTCCTGAATATATAGTACCCATGAGGACAGTATGTAAAGTTATCACTATATGGAGTGTTTATGTCTACTTTGTATTACTTGTGGGTACCTTTAAAAGATGTCTGGAAGCTGTTTGCCTTCCAAAATGTGTATACATGTCTATTTGTGGCTGGTTAACTCAGTCTCAAACCTGCAGAGTCTGCTGATGAGGGTGTGTACATATGTTTTACTAAAAAGCTCTCTGCAAGAAGTTGATTCTTTGTTATGTGACATGTCTCACCTCTTCCTACTGTTTCATGGTTAGGGAAAGCCAGAGAAAATTCACCCGCAGCACAAAAAGCCATTTGAAGGCCAGTTCTAATGTTCATTAGCTGCTTCTGTTCCCAAGGAATGCAGTTTCGCCTCTTCTCTACGCTTTCTGTACTTTGCCATTGCCATTTGCCAAAAATGACCTCTGTGTTTTAGGAGTGGTCAAAGCTCTTGATTGTTCAAGGGACCTTTTGTGTGCAAGAGGTTTTAGAGAAAGATAAGCTTTCTAGATATGTAAAGCTTCCAAAGTCTGAACCCAGATCTAAACTTCAGGTGTCGCTAGATCAAGGTTACTGGTTTGATCCAAGATATTCAAGGGCCAGCTGCAAAACTTGAGATTGAAATAGTTTAGTAAGATTTAGAAGCAGGGGATGTTTGAATGTTGGGTTGTGGCTCAGATGAATCTCTACTTGGGAAGTATTTACTGACCTTGATTTGCATCTTGAAGACATTGTACAATATCCTTCCTTTTTAGAACAGTTGGTTATGAATGTCAAGTTTTCCATACCTCTTCTTACATTTCTTCCACTGTGTATACAAAACTGTGATTGTTGCAGCACAATGGTAACCTTTGGGTATCACTTCTGGAGGTGTCCATTTTGACACCCGCTCTGCGTATCACAGGGGAAGTTTCTGGTCTTCTCTTGTACTGCCCAGATGTATCCCAGGGATCTGTGTCATGCATTGTATTGAAGAAAGTAGCATTTTCCAAAGCCATCAAAGCCTGGATTCATCTCATCTAACTTTGGACATTGACAATGTAGATATTTATATCTGAGCTCCCTTTAAGGCCATAGGAGAGGGACAGACACTTCTGACCCATTTTGCAGCTATGCATTAGGAGTAAATGAATCACACCCTTAAAAAATGCATATTTCTGTCCACTGATGAAAAAGGAGGCTCAGCATGCTTAGTTCAGAGGCAGACATCGACAACGCAGACTCATCCAGATTTGGTGAGATTAACCCCACTTAAAATGAGCAAGTATCAAGTGAAAGAGAAAAGAAGAAAACCTTAGAAATTTGCCTCCCAAGCGTCTATTTTAGGGATAAATCCCAGGAGTAACTCCGCTCAAATTTTATGTTTGGCTTATGAAGCTTTTATGCAGAACAGAGTGTTTAAAAATTACCACTGGAATTCACCTAGCAGAGAACAGTGATCTAAGAAATCAGAATATGTCAATATTGAAGGTAGGCTCACACAAATGAGCTAGAGTTTGATGAGACGTCAAATCAGCTTCTCTCTCAATATCATGCATGCGCAGTAGCACTTATATATACCAGACACAAGATATATAGACTACATTCTGGGACAGGAAGCTTTTTATTTCTACGCCAATGCAGGAGTGGAGCAGAAAACAAACCAGACCTTCCACAGATGTCATTTGATTATTTTATTTATCAACCATTTTCCAGATCTACCAGGAAAGGCCATTGCAGCTATTAACTCCTGCAGATACGTCAGTCTCTGTGGACCAAGGAAAACTTTCATCTCAAGATAAAAAAAAAAGATTATTTTCTTCTATAATTCATTTCACACTGGAATTATTTGGGGATGGTGAATTCATAATTTTTAATTCCTTCTCCTTTTTAAGTTTTTTTTTTTTTCTTTCAGTCCTTTTCAATAAATTCTACCCTTTTCTGCAGCACCTGTTTAGCTCAACTGGAGCTATATAAGTACCTGTGAAGAAAGGACATAGCCCATGCAAAGCGATTTGGCACTCTGATACATACTGGATGTATCTGCTGCATATTGGATCTTCATTATACACCTTTTTTCAGTTGCCATAAGTCCCCTGGGATATTGTGCATATTCCTTTAATGTGAGGGTTTATATATGGTCTGCATAAGCTGCCAAGAACCCTGCGTGCATTTTCCTGCTTGGTTTGGTTTCATTCCCTCAAAGTATATTGGTTTGAATTCATTGTTGAGGTAACTCTGTTGAAGTCAACAGATTTATTGCCATGATATATCTGGCTTTGCATGCTTTCTATCTGGTAAAAAGTGAAATCATGACAAATGAACCTCTTACATTGTTGATATGCTTGTTGAACAATATATCCGTCTATAATCTATAGCCATTGTTGCATGCTGCATTCAGGAGGCTACAGTGAAGGTATATTTTCTTTCTGTAGTTTTTACTTTACACTTTCCCATGCGGGCTATTTTAACCTTAATTAATCTATTCCTCTGTCTTTTTTATTAGAATTAAGTCTTCATCTCTGTAGTCCAGTACTTGATGTTTCATAAATTTATTGCCTAACAAAACTATGTACTTTTTATGGCCAAGATAGGTATGGATGCATGGCACCTTGCATGTATAATTTAAAGAGGTTATCTTCAGGGTTATCATTCTCAACATTTTACTTCAAAAAATTCCTATTTAAGATGCAACCTGCCACATGCTAATATCTATTTGAGTTCACTTGAACAACTCTAGTTTTGAAATTTTCTGCAGTGGGAAGGAAAAGGACCCGGGGGGAAGGAAGAAATAGGAAGTAAAGCAGTTGTGTAATCAGTGTTCTTTTTTTCCCCAAAGGGTCTCACTGCTCTACTCTTAATTAAGTCATGCTGAGTAGTGACTCTAGCATAATTAAGATTTATTTCAATGGAGTTATTCCATATTTCACTATGACAAGAGCCTGGCTTATTGTCTTTATGCAAGTACCATGCTAAGTCTCTTTGATTAATTTTTCTGTAATTATAAACTTTAATAAGTTCTTTTTCATTGCAACGCTAGGTTTTTGAGTACCTCAAGCTCTCATTTGATGTCCTAGGAAACACTGAAAGGAAGCAAAGTTAGGCAGTTAGTGAACAAGAGACATGCTGTAGTGTTAGGGAAAAGGGATACTTCACAAAGAGGCAGCGTATACTCCAACAAGGCTCTAAAAAAAATGATGTTAAGGCTATCTCAGAAGATGAAGGTGAAGTGGAAACCAAGTGAAACATATTGTGTGGAGGGTAGTGCAATCAAATTATAGACTTTGATTCTTCTTCCATACCATCTTACATGAGCAAGAAGGCATTTGAACAGGGAAGGAGACTGAATACGGAAAGAAGCTCATCCATCACCTAAAATTCTTCTTTTCACCATAGTCTTGCATAAAGCAATATCACAAACCAAGTGAGTGCAGATTGCCCCACCTCAGCACATGCCTCTTGGTGACCTGTTTTCTACGTACAGCAAGGAAAGGATCCCATCCTGGATTTCACACACGCCTGGGGAGGAGATTCAGAGCTGCTTCCTTACCTGACAAAGCTGTGAATGAGAGACGGAAGGTGCACACCATGCTTCAAGCTCGGGAGTTGCATGCCCCTGTTGTTCGCTCTCTGCCTTCTATACAAGCAGCAGCACCACAATCTCCTGGAGATACGCAGAGGTACCTACCTGGCAATGAGTGCCAACATTCAAAATTTCCCAAGGCGTAATTGGGAATTGGTGATCACAGCAGCTCACAGGCACATACCTCTGACCAAGAAGATTTCAGGGGATTTTTTAGAGATGTTCTTTGAGACATCCCCATTTCTCACTACAGAACCCCACACATCAACTCTCCTGCCTGCAACTGGAGAAGTGCAACTGCTTCTTATATTACATCAGTTAGGTAGAAACAGTTTTCTGGAAGATTTTCCTTTTAAACCTCAAGGGTTTCTTTTCTCTAAGTTTTCTGCCTCCTTCATGGCTTAAAAGTGAAGGATCCAATGTGAAACTTAGGTGCCCATCCTACCCTCAGTGGTGTGAAAAGTCATTGTTTAATCACAAGTTTGATGTGAGTTGTGGCTTTTCAGGCCAAACATAGGGATCTGGCCTTCTGGCCCAGATAGGCAATCAAAATCCTTCTGAAAACAAGTAAGCATGAAGCAGTTCTGAACTTCATCTTTCCTTGTTTGCTTTGTTTCCTCTCTGACGTACCAATGTGCCCACAACACTATTCTCATTTCCTTCCTCTTCCTCATTAAAGAAAATAAAGTTTCTCTTTCCCACTCCCTGAGGCTATCTTTCCTTTGCAGCTCAACTTATTTTGTACTTTAATCTTCTGTGTGTGCTCTCAACCTTTTCAAAATTTTCCTATTTATTTTTGAAAACTCTGAGAGCATAACCCTGTTGAAATAAATGGAAGATGCTTGGATGCATCAAAGCACAGACTTCGGTACAGAACTAGCTAATTTATAACAGCACCCAAATAGCTAAAAAATTTCTTCAGACAGAAAAGTGTCTGTAAGAAAACTCAGAAAATAATTAAGCCTAAATTTCCATTTTTCTGCACTTTTTATCTCATAAAATTCTACTCTCTCTAGTTCTTTTTATGGTAGGCATTTCTTTTTTCAGCACAATTTTATCACAGAAATGCCCAGTTTTTCACTGCTTTTCTGTCTCAGAAACAAAAATAAATGGGTATTTCTTCATGCCCTCAAAAAGAAAATATTGCCCCTGCTTGGAATATTTTGTGCCAAGTTTCTATTCAGAGCACATTTTCTAGGCTGAATTATACAAGCTTCTGGAAACAAGTATTGTAATGGAAATGCTGATACAGCCTTAACTAGAGAAAAATTAATGGTACCTCAACAGTGTCCTTCTTAACTTCAACCCATCTGCTGGATGCTCCAGGCAGTATTTCTAGCACAGATTGATAATGGTCTCCCCATTACTTGCAACACCACCATTTTGGCGATATCAGCTGTATATATGTGTGTATGTACATATATATATATGTGTGTATATATATATGTGTGTGTGTGTGTGTATATATATATGTGTCCTGAGCACACATTGGAGTCTACCCTTACGTACTAAAATCATAGAAGAGTTTAGCACAGCTTTTTCTGGAGAAGGGATTTCTCCCGGGGTAAGGCCATGTGGCATCCCCCTACTGTAAAACTGCTTCTCAGTTTCCCAGCTGTATGTTGGATGTTCCACTGAGTTCCTCTGTAAAGGACAAAAAGCATCATTTTTCTTTCAATAAGCCACTTGAAAATAGGACATGATATATTTTAGATTCAGTCATGGATAGACATTTTTTACATGGGAATTTGAATAGGAATGTCAACTGAGTAGAGAGTAAAAGTCTCCGTGAATAGAGAAATCTCGGCCGAAAACATTTTTTTTTCTCTTTCTTTTGCAATTCTGGCATGATATTTCTTTGATTTTATTTCCTTTCATCAATAAGAACTGAACTTTTTTCACATTTATCACATCGAAGATAATTCCTGACCTACAAAAAAACGTCCTGTCTGCCAGAAGCAGACTTTCTCTTGGAGAAAACCCCATTGGTTTCAACCCCACATCAAGGGAGACTTTGCACCATCTAGCAGGAAGAAGTGTTAGTATGTACCTATTTAGACATAGGCTCTCATTCCCAGCATCTAGACCCAAACGCTAAATATGCAGGATTTGTGGGATGCGTGATTTTGCCTCTACAGAAAAAGAAGAGGTAGTTGCAAAATTCAGTTCTGCGGCAAGATCAACCTTCCACCATGAGGTGGAAAAGCATAGGGTGACCAAGGTGCCATCCTAGCTGCAGTTATCGTACCTGTGTGAGAACTTCAGAGAGGGCTCATCTAGCTGCGAAAGCCTAAACAGTGACAGTACCTAGCCCTGAACAAGAACTCGTTCTCTTCTCACTACCTCAGTGTATAAAAACAAACAACTGCTTCTCAACAGCACCGTGAAACCTGATCTAAGTCGTGGGCGTGATGAAGCCAGTTGAAGCACAGAACTTAGGGTGCAACCTCTTAAGGCTGGGGCAGTTACATTCAGAGGTGATTCCAGGTTATGGCATGACGCAGGTGCTGATATTTAAGCTTCAAAACTATTAAATATCTAGGAAGTCCCTGGCAGAGTTTTGGTCCAGAAAACCAGCTCTCTCCCCAGCAATTCCCAGGCATGGCCCAGGAACCGTTCCCACCAGACAGCTCGTTTACAGTTACCCGTTTTTTAGACTACAGGAGAGTTTAATAGTATGGACAGTGACAGACCATGCCAGCCTCCTTCAGGGCCAGAGAGCAACCCCTGACATTGTTTGGTTTACTGGCCAAGTTATAACTTTTGATGCCAATGCAGGCTATATTCATGTTAGTATTTTACTTCTGGAGATCTTAATCTGGCAAAGCACTCAAGTAAATGACTTAGTTTAATCAAATTTTTAAGTCTTGTGGACTGGGACATCTTTAAATTTAAGCATGTGTTTAAGTACTGAACTAAATAAGGATACGCTTATCTCCATACTTCAAGTTAAATATGAGCTTTGCAGAAAAAGAGGCCCTAAAAGAAAAGCCCTTTTCCCATAACATACTAAATCCTGCAATTATAGTACCAATTTCACAGTATGTAGAAAGACTATGCCAAGCACATATATTTTTCAGGGCTTCAATTTCCATGATGTGAGACATCTCAGGGACGTTTTAGTGATTTGTTACAGTCATACAACACTCAGGCAAGAACAAAGCCTTGATGAGCACTTTTCCTGGAAAAATAACAAGAAGATAGTTGAATCAGAATGAGAATACTGTATTTTATGATGTTAAACCTTATTTTTTAAAGAAAAAATGCAACTTTTCATTTAATGTAATTCATTATTTCTTTCAAGTGATACTCTGAAGAAGTGCTGCATATGTCTCTATTATGGATAAGAGAGGAATTGCTTGGTGAAGTTTAATCCAGTTTTGCCAATTAAAAAAAAAAAACCAAAAACAAAACCAAAAATCTGGCTTTGTGCCTGGTGTAAAACTTGCCATGGCATCATCTGTTGCTTTTTAATTAAATTAAATTTGAATGGTGACAGGAAGGGGGCAGAAGTGGAGAATCACACTATACGTGTTCTTGGGCTGCATCTGGTGAGGAACATTTATGTACACCAGGAAAAGAAATCAAGTCCCTACTCTTGTAAAATCAGATGCAATTACCAAGCTGTAAACGTTATGAATAATCCCATTGTCTTCAGTGGAGCCATCAGGATGTATATAAGATGTGCCTGTAAGTCTTTGCCAGTCTGAGGACTGGAATAAGCAGATATTCTAACCTGAAAAGCAGACAGAAGGTCTTAAATCAGACATTTCCTCAACATCCTGAAAAAGTTTCAATGTAACTGATCTCTGTTCCTTACAATACTTTTGTAAAAGCTTTGCCCTACAATATGAGCTCCATAGAAACACAGGTACAATAAGCATTTAAGATCCCAACGACTGTGTCTTTTCATGAAATAAGTCTTCCCCTATGATGTCTGCAGCCAATACTGTATGGAAGCACACGACCAGATGGAAAGGGACATGCAAAAATCAGATGTCAAAGACCTCCCCTCCTAGGCTATAGTCAAAGGAGAGAAATAGGTAGCGCAATTCAACCAGCTCAGATAGATAGCTACTTTAGGATGAGGGCCCTTGCACGCATCTGACAGCAGCCACCAGAGTTGGGGAATAGCCTAGGATAACTAGCTCGTATAACTGAGCACATTTCTAAAGATGGGTCAGACTAATCCTTCTGAGGCATCGCTGTTCATTGTAACAGCGGTGAAAATGTTGAGAAATAATCTTTCAGTTGATGGGCAATAATCAGTTTGACTGTTCACTTTGTTTCTTGGGGGGGGGTGTGTGTAAAATGGGTCATTAGGGCTCCAGGGTGGCAGCTGGGTGAGTGGCGCATTCCAAACAACGCAGTTGAGAGCAGCCAAGAGTCACTACAAGAAGGACTGAATTAAGCAAGTACTGTAGAAAGATGAAGGTCATTTTTTTCCAACTGCTATTTATGTCCATTTGACCCCAATTTAATGCAATGCTTGTTCTTTTTTTTTAGCTCATAATGGTCAGCTTTTCTATCTCCCTTTAAGTTGCAGAATTTGCTTAACCTTTCTTTGTATGAATTTAGCATTAGGTGTTTAATTACTGGAATTTCTCAGGTGTAGGCAACTTTACTATGCTACAAATAAACACCATAAGTTAATATTGGTTTTCTTCTCTCATAAAGCTCCCTTGTTGCTGAAAACTGTTAATATTTTTCAAGATTATACCATGACCATATTTGTATAACAGCCTTTTACTGAGCTTGAAATTCTATACCAAATAATTATGTCTTTGAAAGACTGGAATCTTCAATAAAATATATTACTCTTAAATAGTAGAATTTTCACTTTCTTTAATAGAAAGATATTCAATATTAATGCGTATTACAGGACCCCTTTGTCAAGTGCCTGTTCCCTTACATTTAGTTTTAGAGGAAATGAACAGGGTTTCTTTTAAGAGCAAACGTGGAGCTAAGACCTTCGGCAGCACCAGGACCTGGCACCTCCTTCCTCACAAGGGGTGCAGGGCATCTCAGGGCTTGGGAAGAGCAGGGCAGAGCAATTGGCAGCCCTGAGCTGGCACACAGTCCCTTATAGACTATTGGCAGATCATTTACAGCTGCCCTGAGGCTATGCTAAGTGCAACCAAATGTTTAAATATCCCAGAGACAGCTGACTAGATAATGGCCTCTATAGGACATAACCCAGTTCCTTTCTTCACTGACCGCTTGTGCCAACAGCTCCTTTCTCACCAAGGTCTCTCTTGCTTTCACACTCAGGCTTTTGCCTTCTCCTCCACAACCTTGGTAGCTCCCAGCTCCTCTTCCTGCAGTGGTTGAGTTGGGAGTTCAAGCCCTTCCAGCATGGGATATGTTTTTCTCAGGTTTTCTTTGACCATCTCTGGGAAACCCGAGGGAACCTGGCCACAGCATGCTCAGCACTGCCCAATGGCTGCAAGATCTGCCCATGCTTCTGTGCTATCACTCCTCTTGCTCTTGATAACAGAGGTACCAGCATGAGCATCTCTCAGGCCCTTGAATAAATAGTGAGCTTAGAAGAACAAATTAAATCATGTATTTCACATTCATTCACATTTCCCCCATCAAGTGCAAATGATGAAGGTCCAAAACTTTGGGGTTTGGCTTGAAGTCTCCGCCTGTATCCTGAAGTCCTTGTCCTCGGTACTCTGTTTAGAGGGAACCTACTGGACTAAAGTTCTGTCCTTACCCATGGATCTGATTTCCTTTCAGATGAAAGGGAGGAGATGGTTCAGGATCTGAGGACAGGACCTTATCAGTCATATTGGAGAGGACACCTGACCCAAGATATAGGCCTGTCCATCTTCGTCAGGCTATTTTCCACAGAGACACTTATTTTCCATTTCTAAATCAATCACCATTTCCCCAGCTGAGTTTTCTAGGTAGTGGCCCCAAAAGGCACTGAAAAAAGGGCACTGCTAGAAAACTGCCTCTGCCAGTTGTTGCTGAGAAAACTCCTTGGTGAAAGGAAAATGGCTAGGTGTCATCTCACCTGGTCAAGTGGTAACTCTATTGTGTCTTTGAGATGCAAAGGATCTCCACTGCCAAACATGGGTAATATCAAGTGCAAAAAACACATGGTAGTAGAATAACACTCAGGATGTTCAGCTAAATTGCAAGAAGCCATGAAATTACTTCAGTTGAAGTATTATTTGTTATCAAAATTGAACAGTTTGTGTCGCAAACCACCAGTCACCCTACAGCAATTTACTGAGTTTCTGCCTAGAAATTCAGGAAACCTACACAATAGACACTCAGCCATTGCAACATATCTGTGTTGGTTCCATGTCAAATGTCCTCTAGTCAATCCATTGCACAGGTTCTTCTGGAAATCAAGGTAATTTGCTTATCAGAATGATTCCTGTGCGTACAGCCAAGAATCTCAGCTGATATAAGTCAGACAGAATTGTATAGCTGCAAGCGAAGCATACTTCCTTACTGACTGAGGACTTTGTCCTCAGGTTTCTGTGTCTGACTTAAGGCTGTTATATGAGAAATGTTTAACCAACTAATTTACTAACATTGTCATAAGAGTTTCTTTCTTTTTCTTACGTTTTCTGGGGTTTTTTTGGATTTAACTGATTTGGTGTAAAGTGCGTACATTTCTCCATTTTTCTTCTTCTGTCAGATTTATTTGAAGGGGAAACAAAAGAATTTTTCCTTGATTATATCATAGATACTTAAAATCACAGAATCATAGGAGAGTTTGGGTTGGAAGGGACCTTTAAAGGTCACCTAGTCCAACCTCTCCTGCATGGAGAGGGACATCTTCAACTAGATCAAGTCACTCAGAGCCCTGTCCAACCTGACCTTGAATGTTACCAGGGATGGGGCATCTACCACCTCTCTGGGCAACCTGGGCCAGTGTTTAGCCACCTTCATTGTAAAAAATTTCTTCCTTATATCTAGTCTGAATCTTTCCTCTTTAGTTTAAAACCATTGCCCCTTGTCTTATTGCTACAGGCCCTGCTAAAAAGTCTGTCCCCATCTTTCCTATAAGCCCCCTTTAAATACTTAAAGACCACTATAAGGTCTTCCTGGAGACTTCTACTTCTACAGTTTTACTTGTGACTAGATGTTCACCAGCCAAAATGAATGAAGCAGGGAGCCACTGTTGCCCTAGAGATTCTAGCTTTGAATGAAACCAGAAGTCAACACTATTTCTCTTGCCCTAAAGTAGGTGCTGCCATTTCTACTTGTGTTGATTCTGTGCTAGTTTCGCTTTCATGCCAGAGGATCCAGATTTGACCCAAAGTAACAGCGGTACCCCAGAGAATTAAAGTGCTTTTTTCACTGTTTTCTAAGGAATGCCTGGTCCATAAACTTCATAGATTGCTATGATTAAGAAAAGGTAACCCAGAACTGTGGCATGAAATTCTCCTCTTTGTTGCCAAGGACATAAAAAAGTTTTCTGTGCATGTTGCAAATGAACCAATTAGAGTCTCATTTCAACTATCAAGCCCAGAGCCTCATCTCAACTATCAAGGCCTTAAACTCTGCTGAGCTCCAAGAAACGAGGGTGGTGTATGCCTGGCTATAAGAAAGATACCCCAAAGGCCTGGGACTGCATTCAAGTCATAAGATGATGAGGGCTTCTGCAACTATATTTACTATTAAAATTAGAGAAAAGCTCAACAGGAATTTTGCAAACAAATTTCAGTTCCAGAAGACCTCTGGCCATGGAAAGTTTCTCTCCCTCCCAACCCTGGTCCGGGAAATTTTAACATAAAGAAAAATTGATGACAAGAAAATTGTCTTTCTCTCTTTCAGTGGCAGGTCTGACCTGCTGGCTGCATGATCTCTTGTTTGTCGCTGGCCACTCTAAAGAAGCAGCAGTTACTGTTCTCGTAGATAAAGCCACTTACTTGAGAATACCGGGGTTTTGCTATTTTAGCCTATATTGGTACTTATACTGCCCTCCAGTGCTAAAGACGGTTGTTCAATCTGTGTTCTAGGCTTTTGTAGCAGCATATTTCTAGTTTTTGCTCAATTTGTACTGAAAACTGAAGTTCTCATTCCAGAATTTTAGCCAGTTCTTGTCCGAAAGTAATACTACTACTACTAATAATATAGTTCCAGTTACTTTTATTTGTAATTTTTTGAAAAACTGAAAGTAAATGAAGATCAATTTATTGTGAGAAATAGAGGGTAACATGGATTTGAATATGAAAAAAACCCATAAATACATAATTTTGGACCTACTAAAGTTAAACTGGCACCAAATAACAAGTTATTCAATTAATTCCTTTTTTTAATGCAGATTGACATTTTAGGTTTAGTTCTGCCAAAACAAAATCCATTTTCGTTGTTGTTTACTCCTGAAAATAACTCCCTTGTACTCTCAACATTGGATCTGTATGGATTTTGGCGGTGTGCTGATTGATGGACCTTAGATCCGTTCTGATTTGTTGGTTCTCTCCCACACCCCTCAGAAATCAGTGTATAATGTGAAAGACGGGTGATATCTTCATCGCAGCATAGGGAGAAATGATGCAATGGTTGTTAGCAGTTGAAGTTTCGATGAGCCCGTGGCATCACGCAACAAAAACATGTATACGGTCCTACAGCTCAAAGGTTTGGCACAGTTTCTTACAGCAAAGGAAATGTTTCAGAAACATTACCGGTGGGGCTGCTATAAGAACTCATCATCTGCAGTGAACTGACCTGTGTCCTGGCTGATTGCGGGTGTGTGTAGAAGCACTGGAAACTGGAAAAAAATTTAGCAAATTTTACTCTACCCGTCTCATTCATGATCCCTTTCAGATTTCTAACTCTAGTTTACATTTTGCTTGAGAATGCTGCAGTTGTGCTGATGGCTATTTCTCCCTCACTCCTTTAAAGGAATAGAACTAGTTAGCGCTCTTTCCTAAGATGCACTGCAGAGATATGACTGCAGTTCATACAGACATATCTGAGTTTTAGAGTACGGGATGCAAACAGAACATTTATGAGTAGCTGAGTAAGTGCCTGAGTGATTGGCTTGTGCAGAAATCCCTGTTGCCCCCATTATTAGTAGTAACTATGCTATTGCTGTTAAAACTAAATTAAACCGTGTCTCCCACACACATTGCAGCACTTTGATTTTGTACAATGATTGGCAGAACAGGACAGGTCAGTGCTCCTGCGGTCTGAATCTGAAGGAGGATCTAAAGGGGGCCTATGGGAAAGATGGGGAGGGACTCTTTATCAGGGAGGGTAATGATAGGACGAGGGGGAACGGTTTCAAACTGAAAGAGGGGAGATTTAGATTAGATATCAGGAAGAAATTCTTTACTGAGCGGGTGGTGAGACACTGGCCCAGGCTGCCCAGAGAAGCTGTGGCTGCCCCATCCCTGGAGGTGTTCAAGGCCAGGCTGGATGGGGCTTTGAGCAGCCTGGTCTGGTGGGAGGTGTCCCGGCCCACAGCAGCGGGTTGGAACTGGATGATCTTTAAGGTCCCTTCCAACCCGAACCATTCTATGATTCTATGATCTTCCCTTGCTGAGGTCAATGAGAAGCAGCCACTGAATTTGTTAGGTGTAAGATCAGTCCAGGCTAAGCAGCTTTTCAACTACAACAACACAATCATCAAACACCCAGTGTGAGGTGTTGTGTCCACAAGATGCCACTATACGAAAAGAGATGATTTCTTGGTTTTTGTTGTCTGGGGTGCTAATTTTAGCAGTCTTTTTGGTCTAGACTTCCCCGCTATAGTATTGAACAAGAGCTTGAACAGGGCTGTGTGACATCCAGGCAGAAAAATTGCTGTACAGATCATACGCACTGAAATAGTTAATATCTGAAAAGGCTTGCAGAGTATTGTCAGGGCTTGCTGGATTTAGGACTGTTTTTCAGCAGTCAGTTCAGGAAACGATTTTATGTTAACAGATGATGTGCCTGAAGGTAGCACTGAGGAACTGGCCCGGGGATGGAAAAATACAAGACCTAATACCACTCTAGCAGTTTTTACATCCTTTAGACAATTGGAGCTGCCCTCCTAATCACCTCAACCTGGGCCAGGTTAATTGGCGCCTTCCCAGCCACGAGTCAGTCTCACACATTTCTGCATCTTTGCTAATTAAGAGAATTTTCACCTTTTATAGTTGGTTTAGTATTCAGAGCAGTTTGCCATCCGCTAATTATAATCATTGAGTGATGGCTTTAGAATTTCATGTTTGTGATGACATTTTATCACATTAAATTGGAATCCCATAACGCTTTTTGAGCTATGATAGACAAGGAGACCATCTCTATTCTGGATGTTATCCACCATGTAAGTTTGTGCTGATATTAGGCATCTACTACATTTTCATTCAGAACAATTGCAATCTCTTCTACTCTTCAGCTGAAGAGATCGGAAACCCAGCTGATTCCAGACAGAGGAAGACAAAAATACTGAGTTCAAGATCCACAGCACAAGCTCTTTACTTTTATCCTATGGATGCTATTGCTTTGTATGATTTGGGAGAACTGGATACCAAAGTACTGAGAGGTTGGAAGGAATGAGCCAAGTCAACATATTCTTCACATCATTGCTCTTCCATTTCCAAATCCATGGCATTTTAAGAGCTTAATCACTGATGCAGTGTGGAAAATCTTCCGTCCCCTGGAGCGAAGGAGCGAGTAGAGGAGATCTGTCTCACACCGCAGTCGTTGCTTCTTGCAATCAGCGCTATATCACAGTTTATAGCAGCTTTTCCCCTGTGCCCTGTGAAAGCTCCTGCAGTCGCTCTCAGGGGTTTCCTAGCACTGATGTTTCCCTGGAGTAACTCCATAGTTCTCAAAACTTGATGCCAAGGTCCTGAAACATCCTCTTTGGTGCACAGTCGATAAGATTGCTCCTTATCGCTTTAGCTGCAACCACTCAGCTTTCGATCCAAGTTTGACAAAACTGAAAATAGCCAAATCAGGGCATAAAGTAGAATAAACACCCCTGAGTAATAGAAGCACAGTTTACTTCGACTCATCCTACAGTGTGCAAGGGAATATATTTACTGAATTCAAAATCTCTGCAAACCTGTAGCCTTGCAGGGAGTCTTTCTACATGGAGTAGTTCTGCAATGATGAGAAGACAAGGCAGCTTTGCGAGGATGGATGCAAAGCAGTGTCAGCATGGCACTGTGTCGAAGCTCATCACTCCGGCTCAGAAATAAGGCTATCATGTGAGTAACATCACACCGACACAACTCTGCCATTTTCAAAACCAAACTAGTACCTTCACACAGATCCTCTACAACTAACACTGGTATCTCTAACCCGACGTAGCTTTACAAGCAAAAATATTCTCACTTTTGCTCATATCTTTCAAGCACAGACTCACATCTCACTGGCGTCTGTGGGAGAGAAGCATGTGCTTATGAGCTTTGTTCATTTTGTTCACGCAGGATTTGAGGAGTTTATTGAACCGTAAGTAGCTGGATATTTAATTCCTTCTAAGGCAGGAATAAAGACCACTTGCAAATGGGATTTGCTTTGTTCTTGGTTGAGGAAAAAACCTATAAAGCTAAAAATGAAATTTAGCGATGCAAAGAAGCAGTCATATCATAAGCATGCTGCTGCTTCTTCTTGGCTTCTTGTTAGAGAATAAATATTTCTGGGTATAGATGATAAAATTGAGGAAATAACTCACAGTAAAGTGCCTTCTCTTCAGTTCATATGATGCTGGAGCCTGTTTTTCCTGATTTTTGGGCAGTCTTGAAAATTTGTTTCTAAGGGGGTTTCTTGCCCAGGAAATAATGTCAAAGATAATGATCGAGTAACTATCACAGTAAATTTGAAACTTATGACTTATGCCTGATCATGTACCTCAGGCTCGTATTTCTTCTACTGCACATTAGGTAATAAGGCTCATACCTCTTTGCCACTGTTCTGTTGTACTGTACAAATCACAGTATGTTCTAAGCAGGTGGCAAAATAGTGTGTGTGTGGACCAGCTCAAATTTTATGTGGCTTGTTTAGTTCTTTCTATACCAACGGGCCATGAAATTTTGGGAAGCCAAAGTCATGATGGTGTCAGCTCAAAGTCATGATACTTAAGAAATAAATATTTATGTTTGATGGTAATGGTGTCAGCAGAGGTCAGCAGGAACACACTTGAACGAATCCCTGAAAAATACTGCCAAGCATCTGCTTTCTTAGGACTACTGAGTAAAATGTGCACCTGTGGCAATATAGAACTACAATTCTAGAAAGCCTCTCTGGGCTCGAGCATTTTCAGAATAGAGAGTTTCAGAGTTACACAGTATTTTCTTTCAAAGATGCTTGCAATTACCTCTCAACGAATGGCTGGAAGTTTGCTGCCTTAATCATTTCTCAGAGTACGTCTTAAAAGAGAATGACTCTGAAGCCCTCAGAATATTAGTAAATCTGCAATTGCATAAGGCAGGGGAACACTCACTCCTTTCCTACATATATAATGTCTAACACCAGCCAACAAAAAGATTAATAGAAATGGAGAGGAGTAGATCTATTTTTAGAGCTTTTTTTTTTTTTTTACTTTCCCTTTCTGGCAATTATCCAAATTTTGGAGGTTGCAGTAATTTCTGTTGTCAGAAGAAATAGTTAAAGGATTCGGCTATTTCTTCAGTGTCCTCCTCTTTCACCTACAAGGCGTGCGAAAGACACTGTCTCCAGGCAGGAGGGAGCAGCTTCTCCGACTCACAGAAGGTCCCCTCTTTGGCACCGGTTTAAACCAAGAAGTTTCCCATAGGCACTTTTCAGAACCACCCACCCAGCCTGGCTGTAGTCTTGCTTATTTTTATATCTCCGCTTTCCTGGTGTCTTGTACAGCCTTCCTATCTGTCTTTCCCTCCTACACAGTGGGTCAAACACCCCAAACCAGTCAAGTCGCCCCTTCCCACATTGACCCTGCACCCTCTGGATAATGTTGCAGGCTTGTGATGGATGGACATGCGTAGGTTGGTTCTGTTCCCTGGCTCAGCAGGTGAGCTGCATATTTTATTTTACTGTCTCAGCCTTCTTTTTCCCTTTTCCTCGAGTCACATTCTCTGTGATCGATTATGAAATATGGCTGGGGGTAAAAAAGGCAACACCAGTCACATCTCTTACAGTACATGACATGATTAGTAACTGTTTGGCTCAGCCACAACATTGTCCTTGGCTTTTAGGTCAACAAAGAGCAGGGCTTGACCTCTGAGAGCTCTGAATTAAGCTAAATTCAAGGTTTGATATTTACAGACTGTTCAGATCAGAGTTGCATCTGGGAGGTACTGTGCTACACCCACCAGGTGTAGTAATTAATCTTTCGTTGAAATCCTTTTTCCTGCTATCAGCAATGATTTGGCTATTGCTGCAAATTAGGATTATAACTGTGATCATAAAAATGCAGTTACACTGGCACATATTTCCCATCCATATTCATCCACAGAGATGACAGACAACTTTCTAAATGAAAAAGTATCCATTTCTGTCTATAATGCACTGTAACATTAAAACTCTTCCCCAAATCTATTTGTATATGGATGGAAATCAAATAAGGGTGACTGCATCATAATTTTTTCTGACATCCTTATAATGGAAAAGCCTCAGTTTAAAGAGAATATAATTGGTAGCAACCAGCGGCTTGGTAGCATATGATTTTTGTGTATTTCTCTATTTCTCTCATTTTTCAAGCATTTAATTCACCCCCTGGCATTCAAATATAGGTGACCTTCTTTCTTTAAGACTTCATTGGGACATTTTACACAAATGGGCTCTAAACGTCATCTTGGACATCCTGTTATAAATAGCTCATCTCCTAAGCATAAATTTGCACTTTTGTTCTCAATTAGCCAAGTTTCTATTTTTAATTCTTCTGAGGAATCCCCAGAGGAATAGCTCTCTTACGACTGCAGAAGTGTAAGGGATCTCCCGCTCATAAAGTCTAACAAGCAGTCCCTTGACAGCTGGTTCATGGAAATGTGATTCATGTGTTGACTTGCTAAAAATAGATGTGGCTGAATCAAAGTAGAAGTTCCAATGTAACAGAAACCCCCTTAAAACACTGCCAAAAGTATAAGAAACCCCCATGAAGCACTAATGACCCAAGGTGGCCAACATCTCCAAAAGTCAGAAAATGAGGCAGATTTAAGAGATACCTAAAGCTGATGCTTAGCTCCCATTGAGGCTCACTGCTTAGGAGCTTTTAAAAACCTATCAGAATCGTATTTTTATCATTGTAAAGTCTTTGAAAAGCCTGGCTGTACAGCACCTTTGAGATTGCCTCATTAGTGGAGCTCCCCAGACTGAAAGCTTCAAGAGGCAAGTTTTTCAGAGCTTGTACTTTCACCACTTTTGTAGCCCGTAAGAGATATCTCATCAAGGACTTGAAAATCCTTAGATGTGCTTGAATATCCTGGCCATCCTAGTGTTAATGGGAGCACCCAAAAAATGTGAAATTGACTAGAAATGAAACCAAAATAGACCAAATCAGTTTCACTGCTTTTGAAGAGAGTGTTACAGAAGAAATCGGGAAGCACAGACAGTTACAAATGCATTAATCTTCTAAAATTTCATTCATTATTAATAACGTAAGGTATAGTTTCCACTATTGATGCAGGTAAAGTCAACTTAAAGAGGCTTTATTTTAAAAATCTTGCTAGAATTCCTTTGATGTCTCAAGCCTCTACCTTCACTTAACAGGAAAGAAAGGCTCAATCTTAGATCCAGACAGAGGCTCGCTGAAATCGGTCGCATTACATAGAGCTCTACCCAAGCTGACCCACTTGCATGATCAGCTACTCAAAAACAGTAAGTCTGTACCCTGGAAGATAAATTCTAGCAAAAATTTAATCCTGATTATATCACGGTTTAAGTGCTCAAAATGAAAATGCTTTGGGAAATGGACAGGACATGTCTGTGGAAATTGCACCTAAGTGGAGTGAAGGCAAGGAGCATACATAGTTGAGAAGGAATTAAATTCTGTACAAAAGTCCCTCCTGTGTGAGCTAAAGAAGAGAACCTGTATAAACGATGGCTTTTTAACATTCAGGAAGCATGTTGCCCCCGTCCCCTTTGTTCTGCAGGTGCCCTGCACTGTCCTGGCACGTCTCAGGTCATTGAGAATCGTTTCAAGATCTCACTGATGACTTAAGAGCACTCAGCATGCAGCCACAATCTTTGGATTACACCTTGAAATTACAGAGTTTCTTATCTGAGAAATAAACCACATCCACACCATCATTTAGGTCATTCACAACTGGAGACAATCTGCACCCGGGGATTTGGTTTCACTCACCGCAGAGTTTCAGATTAGGTGCAAAACTGTGCCCTCGTATGATTTGTGCTTCTGACTTCTGTTTTGTAGTTTTGAAAGAACTGGATCTGAATCCTTGATATCAGAAGCTGAAAACCACATAAATAAGAGCAGAACAAAGAATGTTAAGTCACTGAATAACTTTTAGCTGAATAAGCCAAGAAACAGAGTAAATTTTTCACTGTGTCCTGAAACTCAATGAAGTTTAAGCAGAGCAAAGCAAAACAGGAGCCTACTTTTTAATTAGATACAGCAGACAGAAGAGAAAAGCTAGTTCTACAACAACAGCCTTTATCAAGAATATGTTTTAACAGGCTTCTCTGGTATAATCAGCATCATAAACTAAAACCTTTGAAAAATGAGGGGACTGAGCAGACCACAGGGATCTGAGAAACTTGACAACACAATAAATACATCCCCAGGGTCATCAGGAATGGCAGAGAGAAAACTTAGGACGTGATGTATTGTTCTTGTGTTATAACGTCCAGATACCATTCATTTCTCTAAGATCAATAGGAACAAAAGAATTCAAAATTCCTAGATTGTGTGAAGAGCCAGATCTGAGGCTTTGGATAAGAGCGTATCAGGAATTTCTTTCTTTTTATGTGATCTCAGTATCTGTGAAAAATGATGGACTGACAGTCCTAGAAACATAACGCCTTGAGGCAGCTAGAGCAGAGATAAAGCGTGAAATCCCAGATAACGCAGTGAAAAGAGTATTGAGGAGGTAAAGGAAGATACAGTAGATAGCAACAGACTAGGAGGGTAGATAGCAACAGAATAAGAGATCATCGTTAGACTTAATCTGCATGAGCAGCTTCTTGAAGGAGTTGTGTGGAGTTGTGCTGAGTAAGTACACTGAATTAATTTGTCCTGTGAGAGATTATGCCTCTTTGAAAGATATTGATGTGCTCCTCAATGTGCACATCTCTCCGTTTTTGCACATTGCCCATCGCGTTACTTTTGTGTGAAAGCTTCTGCATGGCTGTAAGTAAAGTATGAATACTCTGCCTAACGCTGAAACAAGGCTCTCCTGGACAAAGCAGGTTTGCTTTGGTAGCTGTTGAAAACTTTTTTCTGCCTAGAAGGAAACAATTATTTATCTGCTGGCAGTGCAAACATCTGTTGCTCTGACAGGAGTGTGTAAACATCATGCATGTGTATTTGCACACAGTCAAGGCCAATTCTTTATGTAAAGAGGTGCTGGGAGATAAGTTTTTCACTTGTTATAGGTATGTCTTCTATCATATTGCACTCAGCAGCGTAACCTATGAAGTTTTCTCTGTGTAAAGTTTGAACAGTGATCAAATACTAAATAGAGTGGCCAGAGGCGGGACTACTTGGTTGAGCTTTTTGTCAAGTTCTCAAGGCAACAGAGGAGTTTCGGCTCCCATTGAGTCTTTTAACTGTGAGCAGAGCTGGTAAGATTTCCCAGATCACATGCATTAGCCTGACTCCTCAGTATCAGCTCAGCCCATCTGCTGATGATTTTCAGTACCTTGTAAGAGTTATTGTACAAAGGTCTATTTCTCCACCAGGTATTGGTCAGCCAAATGGCACATCCCATGGGGTGCCAAGGTGGTGTATCTATAAGTCCTCCTTAAGAAAGGGGTCACAGGAGCATTGGATCCCAGGGGACTTGCATTGGCATTGTGGGAGAGGTGGCCCAGTTCCAAGCCAGTCAGGATGCCGAAACTATATTGCCTATGATGAGGTAGTGTGCCATGACAGGGAATTATAGTTTAATGTCCCAAGGACAAGAACTGAAAGAAGCTAAGTTCAACAAACTGAAACAAAATAGGGTGAGGTTGAAATACTAAAATGCTCCATTCCATTTCAAACACACCAAAATGAAACAGTTATAAATCCATCTCTTTCAGGATTTAAGAATAAAATTAATAATAACAATAATCACTAAATAGTAAATAACAATGTTAATACCAAAATCCAACATTTCATGCCAATTTATAAGAAAAGCAAGTGTTGATAAAACAGCATTTTCAAAGGACTAGAAATTGGTTTGTGCTGAACCATTAGTTGTACAGCAGAGCTTGTAGGGCTCTGCTGTCTTGGTTTTCTTGAACCAAAAAAACCCCAAAATATTGCACCAAGGTAGCAACAACCCTGGGGAGGGCAGATGGAAAAAGATGTGCAGAGTGAGGCAGAAGAAATAATGAGACATCGCTGGTAATACTTGTCCATGAAATCTCCCACACTGTCCTACCTATGTGATATCACTCCAGAATTGTTAAAATTTAAGTTAACAGATTTACAGTGGATTTATTATGGCAAAGAAAAATGAGCAGAGATTCAGCCCTCACATCTCCCTCCTACTTTCATAATTGTTTTAGGTTTTCTTTTGTGACAAGTGGGATTAGACCATGTTCAACAAAAAAACTGGAAAAAAAATATAGCAAAAATAAAGGAGCAAGATACCATTTCTTCTCTGCTTGAAAGCCTGGACAAGGAGTACCATGTGTCTTCCCATCTGTGCAGAAGTTTTGCTGATTGCTCTGGATCAAAATTTAAGGGAAGAAGGACACCAGGGATTCTATTTCAGAACGTAGTGTGGTACAGCACGAGCAAGAAAAGTTTCAGTGAAATTTTGCATCCCTGTTCTTGTTTTCCACTGCAGGGATTAATAATGGATGAGCAGCCTCATGTTTTATTGCCAAGTGTAAATAAATGATTTATTTATTTTATATGTATATATATATTTAAACAGCTGTTTGTAATCAAACGATAGATTCTACTAGTTTATAACCCTGAGTTTAGTTCATGCTCCATAAGGATGAAAATTTACAGCATGAATCAGCAAATGGTTCTGCTTTCTTAGCACATGCACCACAAAGTGTGGTGTCTCATGCATCATTCAAACAGAATGCAATGCACACCATAAAGAAGGAACTCCTCGTTTTCTGTTTCTGTGCTCCAGCATTTCCCGATATTCCCGGTATTAGTTACTGCTGAGCATTGAAATGTCCAGTGTTTTAGTAAAGTCATTCAGATTATACTCTTGTAAGGGTAGCGTGTCTAGTGCTTGCTGAATAGCCATTTGGGAGGCTCTGTGCATGCTTTCATGCCATGACCACCACTAGAATGTATGAACATAAAATGGTTTGAGTCCTGCAAAACCTTAAGAGAGGATTAATTGATAGCTTTCAAGACTTGAATCCTTTTGGATGAAGGCTCCCGCTTTTGCTCATTCTGTCACAATTTGTATTTCACTTGCTTGCACTGAGGACTGCTCCACAGCCTCCTGAAACTGTTGGAAATGCTCCCTTTGACTTCAGCAGGCTTTTGCATGGGCTACAAGAGTGGCCTGTTTCCAAAACTGCTGGCATTACTCGACTGAAATATAAGTGACCACAGCCTGTTATACAGAGGTAGAAAGATTGAACCGCGACACAAGGACAAATGCTAGCATAATCCCCAGGGTAATATTACTTCCATCAATGTTATATTTTGAGTCCAAATCTCTCCCAATATCCGTTCTGTTACTAATGATATTTTGAGGACAAAGAGGAGATAATGCCACGCTTTCTGACCTATTTTATTTTGACCTTTCCTTGTTCCTTTTGAATATCAGGATATAAATTAGGAAGGGAGACTGTGTTGCATTTATTACATGAAATTACCTTCTGAACTCAAAAGTCTTCAATTTCATGTTTGAAATTGAACACCAGCACGATAAAGCCCAAAATTAACATCAAAGGTTCCAATATGTAAGACCTGTCTCTCTTTTTTTTAAGTATGTAGTACTTCTAGTTATGAAACATTCAGCATTTTGAAACATATGGAAGAGTTTGAAATGCATCCATATGTTTAGCCAAACCACCTGCACACCACAGTGTTGATTCCTTTGATGATGATTAGTTAGCAAAAAAATAGATCCTGATTTCGATTTATTTTCTTGGTGGAAACTCCCTCCTATCCAGCTTTATTTTCATAGCAAAGACAAATTAATCCTCCAGCAAATCATGTGGTTAGGAACCTATGTGCAATTTCAAGGTGGCAGTTTCATGAAAAGAAAGGTTAAAATCAGACTTCTCAGTATGTTTGAGCCAAATGACCTCACTGGGTTCTGCTGTTAAACTTTGTCTGACCTTGATCAGAGTTGACAAATAAATGATGACTGCTTTTAAAACTTCCAACCCAAGAATATAAATATGAAACAAGACTCCAAGATGAGAGCCTGAGATTCTTCTGACCAAAATAAGGACATTAGTAGAGTCCACATTTGGCCAGGAGACAGAAGGAGGTATTTCCTGGGCACAATGCGTTGTATCATAACAAAGGTGAAAAAAACCCAGAACAAATGAATTATGCCCTAAAATACTCTGCCTCCCTCTGTTGGTGTGGAAGGAAGCTTGGGAGGTCTAGTTCAGGCACAGATGTTGACATTGCAGAGGTGAGGTGAGGTGAATAAGTCCTCTGTGACTCTGAAGGGATTTCTTTGGAGTTCATCTCCTCTGAGGATGACAGCCAAGAGACAGAACAATGCATCCAGCCAAATATCTAGCAAAACTTATTCCCAGGGAGTACTGGGAAAACTACAAAGATGAGGATGAGGCACATATGAGACCTGCCTGAAGCCTAGCAACAAGAATATTTTTATGAGCACCAGTGGGTTTTGGAACAAGCCTGCTGAGAGAGAAATCTGAGAATGTGTTGACAAATGCACCTCAGAAGAGGTGTGGATACATACAGAGTTATCAGCAATGAGGTGTCTAACAAGAAGAGCTGCACTATTGCTATATTCATTGCTGATCCTGGCCTTGGGGTGCAAACAATTAATTATTTTCAGTAGGGCGTCCACCAGAATCCAGAATTAAAATGGTATATTTATTTGTAGCTTGGGAAGGGAAGGGCAAAATCACAGAAAATTATCTAGACAGTGTCTAAAAGTTGGTAATCTAACAGTGACTATTTTAGACAGTGCAATATACTTACACAGTGTAGTAATAAATTATGTGCAGTTTGCCAAGTAATTTACCCAGTTCTCTTTTCATCATTTCAGCTTCAAAATGCTTTAAATAAACTGTGACATTATGTAAATGACTGTGTATTTATTTAACTGTTTCTTTTAGACACTAATCATGCAAGTAAGGAAATACCGGGTATTAAATGGACTATGCAAAATAGATACAAAATCCCAGACTTTAGGCTCTGTTCAATTAATTAGATATGAATGATAAACTGCTCATAATTTTAATGAGGAGCATAAGTTAATGTAGGTATTGTATATTCATTTTTCATATGAGATTTCATTTCGTTGCTTGGACACTTCTTTCCAGCAAAAGCAGCTGCTTTGTAAACACACAGTAAACACACTTTGGGCTTTTTTCAATTGCCCTCGCATGTGGGCGCACGATTGAGTTAAGCAGCGATCATGCCATTTAATGCAGTTCTATGAAAATGTCCAGGTTACAGTCTTGCACCTTTAGTCAAAGTCTCTTCATGCCATGTTGAATGGAAGCCCCAGGGTGTTCCGCTGGAGAGTCCTGGTTCATAGTCATGCCCACACCTCTTAGGCAGCACAACACACCAGCACAACATTAGCAGCACTCTGGCGCAAAGACTGTATGTAAAATTGCAAGCTTTACTGTGTAATCGATTTTAATGTTTTAATGCTAGTCAATGCTCTGATTTTTCTTTTTAAAAAGGCAGTGTCATGATCATTAAATTTGACTATGTGCTCCCCTGCAGATAGTTGTTTTGCTGAGTTCAGAACGTTAAAATTCCATGTATGGGTTTAGATCCACGCTTGCTGCATTTCCACTCCTGCCAGTCAGAGTCACAGAAAATGATTAATAATTCATCAAATATTAATATCATCCCTTCAAGTCATAAAAGGCTGCAATATACATCTATGATTTTTAAATAAAAGTTGATGACTGTAGGCTTTTTTGTAATAGGTAACATGGGGGAGGGGAGAGAGATAATCTGATGAATGCTGTTATTTATTTTAACTTTTATATTAGGTTCATAGCAAAAATATTCTCTCTGTAACCTACCGAGATTTATCAGCCTGTGAAATTTTATAATAAAGAGGAGACTGATTTTCTAATTAAAGATTTGCCAAGTAAAGCAAGTAAGTGTGCATGTATTTTCTCTCTTTGGGGGACAGTCATGTGAAATAAAATGGTCAAGCTGCATTTGCAAAGCCCCGTGTCAATGCATTACCTTGCTCTGTGTAGATCCATTCAAACGTCTGGGGACTGAAAGTGGTTGTCAACACATGTATAAAACAGGCAACGGGGTCGTCTCTCTGGATGCTTAACCTGGCATTAATTTCAAATTTTGCCTACCCTTTTCAGATGCATGTGCCCAAGGTTCTGAAAGCAGCAGAGCTGTGCCAGGGGATTACATCTTTGTTACATTGATGTATAACAGATTCCGCTTATCTCTCTCCGCTGACTACCCAGAGAGACTGGAGAGACAAGGTTTCTAACTTAAGTGCTTGGATTTTTGCTCTACATGAAGTGAGATGAATCCAGGCTCTGAATTTCCATGAGTGCGGGGAAACATTCACACAACACAAACCTACCCCAAACACATACATGCTACATAAGCTTAAATCACATGGGAGGGGCTTCTAACTCCAGCAAGATGCAGTGAATGCCCACCACTTGCTAGATCATAGAATCGTAGAATCACAGAATGGTTTGGGTTAGAAGGGACCTTAAAGATCACCTGGTTCCACCCCCCTGCCCTGGGCAGGGACACCTCCCACCAGACCAGGCTGCTCAAAGCCCCATCCAGCCTGGCCTTGAACACCTCCAGGGATGGGGCAGCCACAGCTTCTCTGGGCAGCCTGTTCCAGATGGGAATATGTGTCTGGTACAATCAGATCCTCTTGGATTTAAGAATCCAAGATCCTCTTGGATATTGTGGTGAAGGGATTTGCTGAATAAATTGTAGCCTTAGGACTTTGATGTCTTGAGGTTGTCAGTCCTAATGAGCAGAAGTTCTCTGTCAGACAACCCGCAATCTCTCCTTTTTTCCCTAACTCTCAAAAAATATGGGCTCAGATTTTCTAACCATTTGAACAAGAAAAATTGTTTTTTAACTGTCCTGCAATTCCTGCTCAATTTCTGCGTTACCATCAGATCACTAGTATGCTTATCCAATACCATATCCTTTTTAAAATGTGAAGCCCCACCAATAAGAACATATAAATGCCTTAGCTATGTTTGATACAACGGACAACAACAGTTTTGAATTCACCACTGCAATTTATGATGTCAATAATCTGTAACATAGTACTGCAGTATCTGCTATTATGTTATAACAAGCGCCATAGGCTGACAATTACTCCTGGATACACAATTTAGGATAAGATCTGGAGGGCAATTATTCTTTTAGAAATAAAAAGTCTTTTAGAGATTTGCAAACTGTATGGAGGGGACAAAAAGGATGAGAAAGTAGATCTGATTCCCGCCGAGGGTCTGAACACCCTCTGCAATTCACCTGCAGGCAAAAGAACACTTTGGAGAACTTTAGCACCAGACCTGGGCTAAAGGCATTAAGGCAGGCTCCAGAGCTCTCCATCCATGGCATGAGATTGCTCCCTCTGGGTTAGTGTGTCCTGCTGAGAAGCAGGTGGCAAAAAAACCCCACCAAAAATAAAGAACACCAAAAGCGAAGTAGACAGAAGTGCAGTAAACTATCTCCACAGTAAAATATCTTCCGATCTCTTATTATTTAAAGACAAATTAAATGTCTGGAAGACAAGATTCAAAACCCCTAACAAAGGCCTTTTTTGTTCTTACTTATTTGAACTTCTCTTGCTATTCTTGTTATCCTTGCAATCACTCAGTCCCTCTTTGAAGGTCACTGTGGTCCATATAATACTGCTGAGAGCACGAATTCCACTGACCATAAATCATCTAAAACAAAATCCTATTCCAGAGTGTAAAATTTGCCACTACTTGATTTCATTGACAATCTAGTTAGCCTTGTGCTGTAGATTTCTCTTTTGCTGCCCCTAAATCATTCATTACTATGCATGCTCCTATCATGTGTCCTCTTATAAGCAGATCTAATGCTCTGATATTAACAACCCATATCAGAAATTCAGTCCTTTTTGGTGGGATCATGTTAATTATAAAACATCTTTAAAAAAACAGAAAATCCTGTTTCTTTCTTCCCTTTCACAGGTATAGAAAATTCTCACGTCACTCTTGTGACTCCTGACGTTGAAATGTAGTTTTCAGAAAGCACCTATATATTTTGAATGTCTTTGATACACTTGCATTTTTTTCCTTTCAGAGAAAGGTTAATCACACTGTCTGTTTTTGGTTTCACTTTCCTTTCCTCTATGCTCTGTTCTTTGCTTCATCTTTGAAACATGCAAGATCACCCTCATGTGAAAGGCAGCTCTTTGCAGACACAAATAGCCCATTAACCCCACTTTGGAAAGCCTGCTATCTCTCATCTCTGTAAAAGCACAACTGAGCATCAGCCATAACACATTTTCGGGGCCACAGTTTATAACAGCAGTAATGTTGAAAATCAGTTTTCTGATGCCCTCTCCAAATTGATACCTACAAGATAATGACAGCAGCCCTAAAATGTGAGATAATATTAGAAAATCAGCATTATTTAAACCATTTTTATATAACTTAAGCTTCAGTAGTCATTATTTTGCCTGTTTCATATTCTTGCCTTTGCTTTCACATCAAACAGATTGGTATTATGGAAAAAGGCCATCAGTGTTGTTTGATTATTTGTCTGGAGATTGGGAATAAAGGTGAGCATTTCTACTGGGATCTCTACAGCGACAGTAACCAGAAGACTTCTGCCTGTGGGGAGCAGGAGAAGTTCTCAAAGAGTGGGATGAATTCTCAGGCAGCCGTGCCATGACTGATGTGCCTACTCTAGGGTGAAGTTAATCTCTGATGTAGCTCCACACATGCAGACACCCAGGCAGGAATCTGAATAAGGAGTTGAGTCCCCGCTGCAAATTTAGGTGCGATGAATCCCCTAAGTTGTTCCCTAAGTGAACCTGTTCCCACCTAGTTTATTTAACTTGGGCGGAAAGTATCCAAACGGGGTCAGATTTTAACCGTTTGTAGTTTTTTAAGTCAGTCACTTTGCATCATGGTAAGTGAGGAAGGATTTTGTGGTAGTTACAATCCTGCTTATCTTTCTTTATCTGGGACGGAGATGAGGCCAAGGGGCTGACTACAGGAATGCAGCCACTGCTAGACTGCCCTGCCAGCTGAGACACTTATTGAAATGCACGTTCTTCAAAAATGGACTACTCTCTTCATACAGTGTTCTGCGTTCTGCATTTATCAGTGTCAGTATTAGTAAATGCAGAGTAAAATTGATAAAAAGCATTTGATTTCAGTATACCAGATCACACTGTCTTCGGTAATAAGGGCTGCAAATGAAAAACTGTTTCAATGAGAGTGCTCAGCACAGCTTTCCTGTGATGACTAAACTCTCTGGGATCTCCAAATGATCCTAAAATCCATGTTTTCCTTCTATGCATTATGTATAAATATGAATTTCTAATCAAGATATGCACTCTCTTCCTGGTATATACAGTAGAATAGTCCTGAGGTAGTAAGAAATAGCTTTTTACACTCTTAAAAATTCAGATTCTTCTCTAGTGGGCCTTTAAATCTTTGTTCCAGGAATCGATCATCATGTTTTGACGTCAATGGCCAATACTGAGGTTATTGAGTGCAGCAATTTTACAGCCAGCTCCTCTGTTTTCCTTCGTGTTTTACCATTAGCCAAAGTTTTAGCAGAAATATCAGCTGGGAAGAAAGCCTCTTGTCATTTTAGATTCATCAGCTGCAGAAGCTACCAAGGAAGGTCAAAAACAAAAGCAAACATATGTCTTCATATTTACATTTAAAACAGGCAGCCCAAACAGCAGAGAGCTCTTTGCATTTGTTAAGCACAAAGCAAGCATCCTCTGTAGTGGAGTTTGAAGGTGACTGATAAATCAGCCAACAATATTTTATGTTAAGCGTTTACAAAAAGAAGTATTTAGGACAGAAAACACTACTTCCCCCCTGGGAATATGTTTATCCATGATTCCACCTTGAAAATGGCTCCACATCAAGGAGAACAACAAAAAATCTAACTTAGCACTTTCAGTTCTTTGTTTCTATTGTTTATGTGCTAAATTTTCCTTTTATTCCATCTTTTTCCTCTGAAGACAAACCTTCTTTCTAGATTGTTGGATTTTTTATTGACTAACACATTTTCCTTGTGGCCCAATGTGCAGAGCTGCACAGATGACAAATCAGAGCAATCTGGTTATTATTTACCTATTGCTTTTCATATAAACCATCCCCAAGCTAAATTTCACAAGTTTTCTGTTCACATGAAAAATCTGCACATACCTTTATAACCTGGGATCAAGCTTGCTGACATTCTGCAGTGATCCAAACGCTGAAAATTATTTTCATTTTTTTCTCTCTGTAGTAGCGGCTGAACCATTTCCATCATGAGAGTTACATGGCTGTGCGCTCCGGGATGTGTAAGATGGGCTCAGGCTTCTAGCTGCAAAAAAGGATAAAACTATGACCCATCTCAACTACCATTTCAGGACAAAGTTTTCAAAATGTATTCTTCTCTGAACTGTCGGTTCTTAAAATAGCTCAAAACCTTGACATTTCATTAAAAATATTTAAGTTTACTTACAACGTACTTTTCAAAGCCAGGCTGATGAGGCTTTGAGCAGCCTGATCTAGTGGGAGGTGTCCCTGCCCATGGCAGGGGGGTTGGAACTAGATGATCTTTAAAGACCCTTTCCAACCCAAAACATTCTATGATTCTATGATTCATGGAGCAGAGGTGCGGGCGCTTGATCAGTTCTGGCTCTGAACTCCTTTCCTTTCTGTAGTGAACACAATCTGAAAAACTGTGGATAAAGCTGTAAGTAACATAATACAAAAGCTGTGCTATACTAGCCCTTTGACAAATGGCCACGCTGTCCAATACCAAACACTTCTCATTGAGGGAGTCTTTATTCTAATAACAGTCCTGCTATACCCATTGCCTTTTTTATTTAATCTGTCCTATATCGTCATACTAATGCCAGGGCCAGGCGTAGCCACCAGAACTTGGTTGTCTATACTAATAACCTGTTAGAGCAGTCTTTGGTGTGGTTTTGGTCCAAATTTTGCCGTGTAGTGTCCAGTTATATCCACCCCCCCAGTACAATAAGGTCATAGTCAAACGGGGGAGATTCCAGCTGAGGGTCACTAAGATGGTCAGGGGGCTGGAGACGTATATGACACATACAGATAGGCTGTTGAAGTGGAGATTATTCAGACTACTAAAAAGCTACAGGGCAGATCTAGCATACTTCTACAGTCTAAGTGGGGTTAAAGTATAATGACAAAGCCAGAGTTTTCTGAGAGGTGCACAATGAGAGGACAAGTGACAACGGGCACAAAATTCTACCAGGGAAATTTTGGTGAGATACAAGGAAAATAAGTTTCACCATAAGGGTAGTCTAATGTTGAAATGGGTTGCTCAGAGACATCATGGAATTGCGATCCTTGGAGGTGCTCAGACTCATCTGGGCATTGAACTGCTCTCCGAAATCCAGGTGATCTTGAAGATAGCCCTATTTGAAAAGAGATTTGAATTACCTGACCTCCAGAGGTCATTTTCCTGTTTAAAGCTAAATTAGTCCACAATCCTATGATTTTATATTTTAATACCTTATTTTAATATTTTATTTTAGTACTATAGATCTGTCCAGATTGTGCCCATTGACTTCTGCACCAGAGAATGGACTCTGACACTATTTAATTCCAATACAGATGGAGCTTTTCTGCTCCAAAAATTGGGCATTGTGTGCCAGAAGTCTGTCATTTTCCTTCCTTGCCTTCTGTGATTATTCACAATGCCATATATATGGCATTATATACATATATAAAGAATATATCTACATCAACAAGCCTTTGTGGGGAACAGGAAGAGAGCTTTACATTACTAGGGAAGTTTATTTCTACTTTTATTTCCCACTGAAAAATTTTAATATCTATTAAAAGGAAAGGAAAAAAAAAACACAACAAAAAACAAAGGCATTCATAACTGTTGGTTTGTATTTTAGGAAAGATGAAAAAAAGGCAAAGAAGAGAATCCCACACTATAGTTTTCTTGCATATTCAACGTATGTGACTAACTTTTCATCTAGAGAAAATGACCAAAATTCTACTTTGTTTCTGAGGTTCCAGATTTAATTGCATCAAGGTCAGCTAATTTGTAACAGCAAACTATGATATATCCAACAAGTAGTATCTAAATGATAATAAATATAGAATTTAATTCCAAGTTATAACAAATTGTGGTGGATTGACCTTGGCTGGATGCCAGTTGCCCACCAAGCCACTCTATCACTCCCCTCCTCAGCAGGATGGGGGGGAGAAAATAAGATGGAAAAAAACCACGTGGGTCAAGAAAAGGCAGTTTAATAAAGCAAAAGCAAAGCCTGCATGTGGAAGAAAATGTAAAAATAAAGATTTATTCTCTAATTCCCATCAGCAAGCGATAGCCAGCCACTTTCCCGGAAGCAGGGCTTCAGTAGGCGTAGCGGTTGCTGCGGAAGACAAACGTCATAATAACAAATGTCCCCTCGCCACCCTCCACCTTTCTCTTAGCTTATATTGCTGAGCAGACATCATAGTGTATGGAATATCCCTTTCGTCAGTTTGGGTAGGATGTCCTGGCTATGTCCCTTCCCAAGATCTTGCCCACGCCCAGCCTACTGGGTGAGACAGCCTTGATGCTGTGTGAGAGCTGCTCAGCGGTAGCCAGAACACTGGTGTGTTGTCAACCCCTTTCTAGCTACCAATACAAAACACAGCACTATGAGGGCTGCTATTAGGAAAACTAACTCCATCTCAGCCAGACCCCAAATCTTTTCTATACTCCCTTCCGATACTGTATACAAAGTGCTTTTCGGGACTAGAGTGTTCTGCAACCTTTTGCAGAAGATCCGTTGGTATACAGGCCACATGGTAAGGAAAAGAGCTCCAAAGGCCATACCAGAGAACTCACATGCTTCATGGCACAATCAACTTGAGGAGCTATCTAATAAAACATTAGTGTAGGTTAATGCACAAGCCATATGCAGCTGTTTCTTTGTTTTCAACTGAATCGGTTTTGGAGATGGCCATGGTACGGTTCTTCTCCTATGTTTCTCTCTGCTTTTATTGACATCAGTGCTAAATACTCATCGACTTTACTAGGAAGAGTGCTGGATCTACCATGTCTATAGTGTCTTCGATGTTTGAAGGATCAGTAAGCTCTTTCATATATATATGAAAAGACACACATCCAATGACCATTTAAGTCTTTTTCCCCATAATTAAGACCTGAATCACTGAAGTAGTTAATATATACAATAACCTTTGTACTGTGCCTTTACCCCAGAGGAACAATGACTGTGATTCATAAGGTTCATTATGTGCTACATTTGGCACATTGTCAACAGTACTACCTTTTAAAGAGTCAGGATTAAGGGTAATGGAATGGAAAATTTCCTTTTATCCCATCACTGGGTCAGTTTGGGTGTATCCCATGTATTAGCTTGCAACAAGAAGGCAGAGTGTGTCTTCAAATCACATGCCCTTTGGGAATTTCTAAAAGGAGTGCTACCCACACAAAGGAAAAGGAAACAAAGTCAAGTGTGTTCAGTGACTTGAAAGAATAACTTCTTTTATTTTCTTTCCTTTTTCTTTTTAGTTGGCCTTTCCAGGTTCTTACTAAAAGCATAATTTAGTCAGAGGCTGTCTTCCTTTTTAATGCTAAATATGTGGGTTGAAAAGTACATATTGTCTGAAATTCAGGGTTACAGATGAAAACCATTCACCTTCCTCTGACAATGCAATCAGTGTCTGGCATTAGAAATTGGGCTGGTTTCAGAAGGTTTTACAAATTGCCTATGCAAACCCCACCAAAACCAAAGGGTCTTTTATTCAGTCCTAAATTTCCATTCCATCCAAGACAGCATTGCCATATTCCATATATTACCTGTTTTTATCTCAGATCTGAAAACTTCTTTCCCCCAAATTCCCTGTCTATCCTATCATGTTAGAAAATCAAACAACTGTGCCAGCTACAACATCACACAGTTATACTGGTAAGATAAATATCTAACTTAGTACAGTTTTTAATTGTCATTAGGTAAAATTTTCATATTCAAACTGCCTGCTAGAAGTCATCTTGCCTATGAGAAAGAAGGGAAGGGAAGGGAAGGGAAGGGAAGGGAAGGGAAGGGAAGGAAAGGAAAG
>VYZM01023510.1:333045-362130 GCA_013398915.1 Dromas ardeola
AGAAGAGAAGAGAAGAGAAGAGAAGAGAAGAGAAGAGAAGAGAAGAGAAGAGAAGAGAAGAGAAGAGAAGAGAAGAGAAGAGAAGAGAAGAGAATTCCCCTACAACGATCACCTAGTCCAACTGCCTATGTTACTGGATATAAAATCAGGAAAGCAACAAATAATTCCTACTCTTCATGTATTATACACCCAGGTTTCCCCCGAGACAACTGGAAGAAGGTCCTAGCTTAGGCAGGCTTGGACACTGTGATCAGTTGTTCCTTTCCAGGATCCAGTAGCTTCAGACCGAAAGCTTAGAACCTTTGTGAAAATGGGAATTACTGAAAATAAATATTTACAGCAAGCTGACATTCTAGACAAACTGCACATTTGCAATTGCTGCATCAGTAAAACTGGAGCTGAAGGCTATATGAACACGCCAGTTGTTGGATATTCACACCAACAAGTTAATTTCAAGAACTTGTCATTTGCAGAAAAGAAGTGGTGACGAAAAATGATGATTTATTTAAACTCAGTGGCAGAAAACAATTGGGAAAAAAAACCATTTTGAACAGTCTCCATCAATCAGCGCTTCTGTTTGAGTAACCAGGTATTACACATCATGAAAAATGGGAGCCAAGTGCTTGCTCTTGGTTATTTTCCTTTTTGTTTGTTACATTGCTACAGGCAGAAGCAAGGTTACCCTATGGAAATCATCATGCCTACTCTTTGAAAAATGCTATTCCCTTGTCTTCTCTGAAGCTTTGTGGTAAATACTCTGCCACCCCGGCTCTCTAAAATAATGTGCATAGCCTCAGGAATGTCTTTATCTAATTCCTGCTGCATTCTAGGTTGTATTCCATTCAGCTGGGCTGATCTGTATGCATTTGGATTTTTCAGCTAATTACTTTGCTCTGTTTGTATCATTAGTTTTATTGTTGCTGGTTTTAAGAGGCTTTTCCTACCTAACTAATTTCCAAATTTTTTTTTTGTTTTCCTGAAATAGCGAGTTACAGGAGAAGGCAGCAAACATCTTGTGTTCCTAATCATAATCCCTGGTTTCTGAAACCTTTAGGCTTTCTCATTACTAGTCCTAGAAAAAAAGCATTTAAAACCCGTGTTTCCCTTCTTAATGTCCTGTACCAAAACCAGGTTTTCCACATATAAAAATTCCTGCACGCAGGGTATTTGCAAGTTACCCCTAGAATTTTAAATGTTGAATATAAAGCACAGAGGACTTGATGCCACGAGGAGTCTTGTTCCCCCAGGTGCGATACCCTGTCTTCATTCTTTCGGACAGGAGCAGTATGTCTGTACCCAGGCAGCTCCCTGCCACCTTCTCAGCTCACATCAGCCACTACCCAACAGAGCCATATTCTCTCACTTGCTCATATGGCTTGCAGAAAGAACATGGGGTTTTTCTTGCCCAAGTGCAAGGAAAAGGCTCATCTCCTTTTGTGTAAGCTGCAGCCAGTTGCCCTGCAAGAGACAGTCAGCTATCTCCATCTATCCTTCAACATCATGTTTGCAGGAGCTCATGAGGTTAAGGCGAGGACTACAGTCAGACCATCTGCCTTCAGCCTCTTCCGTATCACCACCGTTGTGTGTCACACAGTCATTCCTATGTGACAGGCAGTAGTTTGCATAAATGGCTAAACCGTATTTTCATAGAATCATCGTATCACAGAATATCTCGAGTTGGAAGGGGCCCATAAGTACCATCGAGTCCAACTCCTGCTCCTCGCGGGACTACTTAAAAACAAACCATTTTCTGTAAAGGCACTCAGGTTTGAACTAAAGACATCAAGGAATGAGGAATCCATCCTTCCCTCCATAATGTGTTTCAACTCTTAGTCAAGATCAGTGCTTAAAACATATTATCGTGGTTTCTATTATTTATTTATTTATTTATTTATGTTCTGTATTTATACACTGCAAACTGAATCTCCTCTGAAACATCTGCCAGGCTCAGTGACTGGACACAGTAATTACAGTGGCTTTGCTCTGGGATGGAGGAAGAGTGCTCACACTCAGCTGCTGCTGAAAAAGCTGCTCGTTGCCACCCTATATTAAAGTTAGCAGCCAGCTGCCATTACTTAATCTACTGGTGTGTCTCGATGTCTCCCCATGCCACAGCGAGGAGGCAGTCCAGACTGGCTGATGAAGGCTGGCTGTCCCCAGGTCATCAGTCTCCTCTACCAACAGCGGACCCAGCTCTGGCAGGAGCTGATGCACAGCCCAAAAAAGGTGTTAGAGACTTACTCTCTCTTTGTGAGCACTGCGGCAAAAGCTCCAAGAGCAGAAACGGCATGTTAAGGGAAACTGCAAGCATCCACTGGGAACTGACTTCACTTCAGTTGGATTTTGCCCCAGATTTCTAGCAATAGTAGGGCAGGCATCCTAAAGGGGCTAATGTCAATAATTACGGGCACACCAGATGTGGGTATTTCAGTTTAGCTTTTGATGCCATCTAGACGGCAGTACCTTGAATATCAGTCTGTTTGAATGTCTTCACTACGGTATGCCTCTAAGTTTATTGGTGCTTCCTTTGCTTCTGGCGTGCTCATGTTCCCTATTAACAGCAGAGGGAGAAAGAAATCTATTTGTGATTAGCAAAGAGATTTTTCTCTGGTCAATAACTTCCCATTCTTAAGCACTTTCATAGGCTTGAGAGTCTATATTTTTCTCTTCCAGCAACACTGCTTTGCCAAGTATGACCCTTTTATTAATAAAATTCTATTGGATGTGTCGCTCGCTCCTACCTCCTGCTGAACCTGACCTTGGAGGAGCACTAGGCTCATCTGGTATATGGAAACAGAAAAACACCTTGTCCTCCCCTAGCTTCCCCACTGTTGCCTTCTCAGCCAGTTGTCACCCTTTAACAAGCAAAGGAGCTTTACATGGAGGTAAGAAAATACAATAAATTGATCTCTCTGAAGATGAATTACGCCTTTCTTGTTTGTTGTTTTTTTTTTCTTTATGGAAGCCTTCAGGACTGAAATCCTAATAAACAGCTCTTCATAAGATATCCGCTGTCACTTTTATTTTTCTAAAGCATTTTTTTTCCACTGGTGTATCTTTCAGCATTTATCCAAAGCCAAAAAAAAAAAGCTACTTACTGGTATAAACAGGCTTGCAATATTTGAGCAAAACATATAAGCTATTCAACAAAAGCCAGGTTGACAGTAACATTTCCAAAATGAGACTATAATGTAATAAAAACATTATCCTGGCTTGTGTCTGCACAGAAAATAAGAAAATTAGTGAAACACTGTGACAAATGAAGACCCGGAGAATTTTCCAGAGAAAGGAAAAATGAAAGTGGGGCTAGAGAAGAACAAAGCAAAACCTTCCGAAAAGACCATGTTTGACTACAAGAGTTAATGGCTTCTCTTCTTATCTCAGCGGTCCCTCTGTGAAGGCATTCCCTATGCTGAACCCGGATGATTTGTCAGCTGTCCATGAAACTCTTTTTCTTCAAAAGGCTTAACCCCAGTTACATGCCCATTGTATTTCCACAGAATGATGTATCCCTGTTTCAAAAAGCAGAGCTTAATGCATCCCAGAAAGCATCCCTGTCACTGACGTTAGCAGTAATAAACACGGGAGGCTGAGGACATATTCCCAGCAGGGCTTCAACAGTACTTAATATAAGTCCCTATATGCCTACCTATACGGAAACAAAGCTGTTACTTGATGATGTCTCTTTCTATTCAGCAATTCAGGTGAAAACTTTTCTTCTGCTGTCATTCCTCAGCGAGATACAGCTTTTCTGTAAATAGCACTGCGGGCTGATTTCTTGCTTCTGTTCCTTCAGATCTTGAAGTAAAAGCTCCGGGAGCAACAGGCTCTGGCTGTGGCACCACATGTGGGTGAGCTTTACGATACTCAACATGATGTTTATTATGCTATACCTTGCCTTAGTGCCATGCAGCCCTTTCTGGTATTAATCCCAGCAGTATCCCTGGAGTTTATCTGAACTCAGTCCCTTTGTACAGATGGAAGAGGAATGAGTGATAAGAAACTGCAGAGTTACCCAGTGGCATAGCCAATGGACTACTGCCCAATCTAGCAAAATAAATGCTTGACAATATAAATTGACACTGGAACTGAGAGAAGTTTTTGAAATAAAGGTGGTTCTCTCATGAGATGGAGACAAGGGAAGCCAACAGAAAAGGGGAAGTGTTGGAGCACAGCCAGAATATTAGTGTGCTGCAGGTATTGTTGCTTGCCTGTCTTTGATACTCATTGTGACCTTGGAAGAGTTAACATGGTTGTGAAGCTGTCCCACAAAGAAAGCACAAAACAGATGTAAAGCCAGCTTAGAATACTTCTGTTTCTGCTCAGCAGGGTTCAGTCAAAGTATATCCAACATTATGCCTGTAATCGCATGTTCCATGGTCTGAGGTTTCTCTGTTCATGTAGTGCCACAGGAACGGTATAGTGGCAGAAAGGAGGTGGGTGGTGAGTATGCAGGTCCTGCACATGCACCGGTGCCACAGTGGTGACCATGAAGAGGGAGAGCTTGGAGTGACGAGTGGTTAAGCAACTGCATTTCACTCTTTTAAGCCTCAAGTCCAGTTCAGCACACCACAGAAGCTGACAGCACCATTTTCTCACTCTGTTTCCAAAATGCTACATGGCTCTCTGTCTGCTCAAAGATGACTGTGATGCATTAGAGCATTCATGCTAACCAATTCCTATGCAAAACTCCATATGACTATAACCCAGTGCATATTTTGCACCTTCTGGAAGTCTATGCATTGGATGAGAATGGAACAGGAATAGAAAACTTCGAAATTTCAACTTCCAACCCTATCTCATTTAAAGCTGGCAGTTTTATCTCTGCATAATTCATGATGCCTTCATCCTTTATTCTATATCCTTTGCATAAAAAGTAAACTTTTTTTTTTTCCATTATCCCCAGATGTACTTTACTGCAAGTGTGGTACAGAGTAGCAAACTGCTTTTAGCTGAAGAATAATTTTCTTCTTTTTTCCTCTCTGTTCATCCTTTTTTTTCTTCTGATTTTATTCTTCATATAGCAGTGATTCATGTTGGTTCCTGAGATAGGCACAAAACGACATGCTATGGCTATTGATTCATACAAAACCCTGAACACCTTTTCAGGCACTCCATGAAGGGATTTCAAAACCCACAGAATTGTTCCAGGATAAATTCTATGTATTGCAAGATTCATCTCTATTTAAATGAATGAATCCCTTGCTAAAAGACTTGTCCTAGGAAATAATTTTAGCAAAAACTGATTTCATACTTTAAGATACTGGTCACCGAGAGTGAATTCAGTGAAGAAGACATTCAGAGACGCAGAAATTGAGACTCACATCCATAACAAAAAAGTTTGCACGTGGTTTTGGAGTAGCTATTTCAAGGTTACAGTCTAATCCCTTGGACAAGAGTCCTTGTTGCCTGAAGGTCATTTTTAGATTGACGAGGAGAAAGTAAGAATATCTATTGGAAAGATATGGATGTGAGTCTCAATTTCTACTTCTCAGTCTCTTCAGAAGGGCAACTCACTTTGGCTAAACAATTAAGTAGTAATTGGGCCAGAGAAAAATAGAGAAACTAATTGTACAGGCATGTGGTCAAGAGCTTTTGAAATACAGCAGACCCTGATTGAAATCCAAATGGGAGGGAAGAGACACTTGAACCTTCATTGTCCACTTGCTCTTTGTGCACCCTACACCAGTTGCAATTCTGGATGTCAACAAAAGCTTTCAAAGCTCTTAATAGAAAATGGGAAAAACGTCATGATTACACTTGGTATATAGGTGAGAAATTTAGGCAAAGAGCAGAATTTCACTAACGTCTGATATTTGACTCACACTGGATGTACGTAGCCTTTAAGTCCACCACAACTTTCCTTCTGACAGGCAAATATCTGTCATTAGCTTCACATGAGTATTTGTTTAAAATCAAGCATGCACCATTCCAAGTGGAAAAATTATGCACACAATTTTCCACAAAATATCAAGACACGTGGAAGCACAGCAGAGTACTTCCCAATATTTTAAGAAGAAAGAAATTCTGAAAAGTTATTTATAGCCAGAATAGCTGGAATCAAAAGTTCTCCTTATCTATCAGCACAAAATCAAAGTTAGAAAAGAGTCAAATTATAAAAAATAATATTCTAGATGAATGAGATCAGTGAGCAACCCACTTCAAATTTTGTCCAATTGAGTCATGTCCCCTTCTGATTTTGTTGTTGTTCTATTTAACAGTTTACAGTAAATAGAAGGAATTTGGGGAAAAAATATAAATCAAAACTTAAATTGTGGTGACCACCCTGAAATATCCTAAAAGGGGACTGCCTTCTGCAAGGTGAATATCCATCTTTTTTGAACACTAGGTCCCTAAAAGTGCCTTCACCATTCCACTGTCATTTCAACATACTGAACCTTTGGGAAAATTACAGTAAAACTAAAGATTGGTTCAGGCAAACTTGTTTTCCTGTTACACAACAATTTCAGGAGCCCATTCCTGGCGTGACCAGATTCCCACGTACAGCTGCCCTGAACCCTCAGGGACTGCAGCTACTGCCAAGAAGGGAGAGCTCTCATGTGGAGAGGGTTCTAAAAACTCAGGGTTGGCCCAGAACACCGATTCTGGAGATCTAGGGTTGCTCCAACACCACACCATAGAAGTACTCGTGGTTCACAGTTTTGTACTCCTGAAAATCAAGCTCAGATAAAGAGGGAGCCTTAGTTTAATATGACAGTAAAACCATTTTACATTAAGATTCCAACCCCTGTTTGATTGCTAGCTTCAAGCCCTGGTTGTTTTAACATCCACACATTAGTTTTGAATGCACCAGAACCTCTTCTTTTTTTAAATCCTGATTAAATTCTTATTTTATTTTCAGCTTCCACTACAGAAAAAGCTTACCATAAGCAGAAAGCTCCTCACTAATCTCCAAATCTCCATGGAGAGCGCATCTGTTGTGGTGCCCTCTCTGATCATATAGTTTTCCTACCGCTCTAAAAATAATTTTTTTGTTCATAATTTTTTACAAAGCCTGTTGTTTCTTTTTCAGTATATCAGAGTAACAGCTATGAAATAAAGGCAAAAAAAAAACTTTGTTCTTTTATTCTGGCTTTGAAGAAAGCTTATAGAAATAACCCCTGATTCACTCAAAGAACTCTTTTTATGCCATTTATAGGCATGACCTTCAAAGAAAGACAAAACACCTTCTTCGGTGCCTTGCAATACATGTCGTTGGATCTAAACCTGCATCAATGAAATCAAAGCGCAGCGCTCTCAGTTTCGGTGGACCCATGCGATGTGGGGAGGAGCACCCCTCTCTAGGGCCATTAAAGAAACTCTTTTCAAGCATCCTTGAACGCTTTGTCAGGTAACATGCTTTATGTCACCTCTATGGGACCAGGCCCTGCCAGGAAGAGCTCCTGTGGCTCCTACAGAAAAGTGACTTTGTACCTTTGCCTTTGTATGACCGCCGAGTGCCTCTGCACAATCGTCCAGCAGCCCAAATTCTGCTGCAGGATGAGTGCCCCCCTGCCACTTAATGATGTGCTGCCAGGACAACGCACATCCTTTCATTTGCCTCAAGCCTGCTGCTTTACACCGGAACGTTTCATTTGGTGCCTTCCAACTTCTGAATTGTGAAAAAATTGTAAATTGGTTCCTTTCACCCTTTCCATGCTGTCTGTGGTCCGTACCGTATCCCATTAGACTTCTCCCTCTTCCGAGGTGAGTCCATTTAACCTGCTGTTGTACAGAAACTGTTCCATGTCTCGTAACAGGGTTTTGCTGCCCTTCACCAGATCTTTCCCTCTTCTGCTATTTCCTCTGAGACAGGGCATTGGAGCTGTGCATGTACGGTGCAGACGTGGCATGCCAGGGGTTCAGGCAGCAGCTTGGCACTGTTTTCCAGCTCAATCCCGTCACTTACAGTTCCTCCCATCGCATTTTTAACTGTAGCTGAGCTCCCTGTGGGGACAGAGCAAAATGAGATTGAAACTAGGCCATGTCCAGTGAATACCTGGGTGGTACTCAGCTGACTGTGAAATAAAAATTCAGCTTTGCGCTGGTGTAATCTCCTGCAGTTTCTGAGCCTTGGCTAGCCAGATCTATGGAGAGATTATTGCTGAGGCTGGGAGGATGGGTCTGGGAGGAAAAGCTCCTGAGGGCTCTGCAGCCTCTGCCTGCCCGTATCACTTTACCTGCTGCCAGCACTGCCTGCCAAGATTTTCCACTGTGCATCTTTTGTCAGATGAAAAGAGAAAGGAAGATGAAGAGTGCTGACTACCTTCCCTTGCTCTCCACAGCTGGACTGCCCACATGTGCAGCCCACCAAATCCTCCAACCCATGAGAATCCAACTTCAGCACTGTTGTTGGTCCAGAGAGGCTCCAGCTCATTTCCCACACCCTGGCCAAGGCAGCAGCATGACTGCTGATCAGAGCACTGTTTGAACCAGCAACATAGGACCCTTTGGTCCACCTCCTGTAGCACAAACCCTCCTCTGTCCCACCTCATACTGTCCTTTCATGTGGAGACTGAGCCACCCTCCTGAAAAACCCTGCAGGACAATGCTGGGGACACTGTCCTTGAGCCAGGACAAACCAACTGCAGAGCACAGAGCTGGAGGACCAACTCCAGGCAGAGTTTCTGAGCTCTCCCTTGCAACCACCACTCCCTGCACAGTGCTCAGGAGCGATGTGCTGCGTGGATGGAGGTGGCAGCAGCAGCAGCCTGCCCACCCACTGCTTCCTGGCCTCACGCACTTGCTGCTCATCCCATCTAATCAACCCCCTCACTTGTGTCCAGCTCTGGAGCCCTCCGCACCAGAAGGACATGGACCTGTTGGAGCGGGGCCAGAGGAGGGCCACGAAGATGATCCGAGGGCTGGAGCACCTCTGCTGTGAGGACAGGCTGAGAGAGTTGGGGTTGTTCAGCCTGGAGAAGAGAAGGCTCCGGGGAGACCTTATAGCGGCCTCCCAGTACCTGAAGGGGGCCTACAAGAAAGCTGGGGAGGGGCTGTTTGCAAGGGCCTGTAGCGATAGGACGAGGGGCAATGGTTTTAAACTAGAGCAGGGTGGGGTTAGATTAGCCATTAGGAAGAAGTTCTTTACAATGAGGGTGGTGAGACGCTGGCCCAGGTTGCCCAGAGAGGTGGTGGAGGCCCCATCCCTGGAGACATTCAAGGCCAGGCTTGATGAGGCTCTGAGGAACCTGATCTAGTGGAAGATGTCCCAGCTTACTGCAGGGGGGTTGGACTAGATGACTAGATGACCTTTAAAGGTCCCTTCCAACCCAACACATTCTATGATTCTATGACTTTTGCCTTTTCCAAGTGATGCTACCACTCAGCTGCATAAACGCATCCTGGACAGCAGCCACCAGCCCATCTAAGCTGACACACAATCCAAAGGCCAATGTCTGTTAAGAGCAGCTACTGTCCCCCTCTCCCCAGTTTTCAGCTCCCCTCAGTTGTTTCAAAGAAGAATGGGCAAAGCTACTAGTAAAAAGGAGAGCATCTCACTTTCATGTCCCCTCAGGGAAGAGGGTATTAAAAACCTGTCCGGGTAGCATTCCACTGGGCCAGGAGGTACACATGGTGCCTCCTGAAGCTTTGCAGGATCCCTTGGCCAGAGCTGCCAGCTGTCTTTTGGGATCATGGGGGCAGAGGGGAAAAGAAGTGGAGAAAGTGTTTTGTTCTTTATTTAGAGAAACCTTCTAACCAGGGTGTCAGAGACAAGGACAAACAACTTCTTAACCTCAGGCTTTGGGTGCTTGTCATTACTCCAAAATGAGCTTCACCTTCTTTCTGCAGCCACTCAAGTCACAGCAAGGCACTTGATTACAGACATGTGTAGGTTGTGGCTTGCACTGAAATGGTACCAAAAGCAGCTGTGTTGTGAAAAGATACAACTTTGTAATCAAAACCCAAAGACAAAACAACAGGTAACAGCATTGGTCCATTCTCTTGCTTTATTTGAAAGCACATTCAGATAACAAAGTGTGGAAAATAAAGTCTGCCCGTGATGCCGTCAGTCTGGTTGTGTGTTTAGGGGAACAAAAAAGGGCAGAGAAAAATGAATATAACCGATCTGTTGTTCCAATGCAGTGACAGCAAAGTGTCCCCTGGTGTTAAGTGCAGCCAGTATGTTGGGTTCTTTACTGCTTCATAACACAGTGTTATATATTAACAACATATTAACTCACCAACACCACTTGAGAACTTACACAGTTATTTACAGGTTCACTCCATAAATTTTCTCTTACATTGTTGATTCAGTTCCAGGACGTTGCACTGACACACAACGCATTGAAAATATTTATGGACACTAACAAATGAATTTTGTACCATGAGTTACAAGACTGTAGCAGTTTATGAACTCTCCCACTGCTCTGACCTCTGAGGTTCATTAATAACCGTCTTCAGATCTTCCATGACACTTTGAGCTCCAGTAGACCAAAAAAACGCACTAATAATTATTCTATAAAGTTCTGTATTAATTTCTTACAGCTGTATACAGCTTTGAATGTTGCTTGCAGCACCAACACGTTATTACCGACACTTCAGCTGTTTACTCCAGTAGGCTACTGGGAGGGTTAAGTGCATTTTAAAAAGAAGCAGAACATGGAGGAAGCTGAAATCACTCATCGACAGGAACAACGTGGCCTTCAGCCTTCCTCGCCTTTATGCTACTGGCCAAGTTAAATCCTTACTGCAGTCAGTACCTCCTCCCAGCCAGAGGGACCCCCTCAGCTCAAGGTCTAGTTGTCTAAGTCAGAGCTGGAGAACTTGCCCCTAGAAAGTGCTCGATATATCTGGCATTTTTTGGGTCTGGCGTATTACCATAAAGCTGAAAAGACACTTTCTCCTTTTATTTCTATCATCATTTCAGAGCATGGCCATTCCTTTGATTCCAGTGGGGTTGCTCCTGATTTATCCCATCTCTAATTGAGAGAAACCCAGCCCCTACCTACTTTCCCTTGTGCCTGTGGACCTGGTCCCTCTATTGTAGGTATTGTAAATCAGGTGCAACTCCAGCGAGGCTGGTAAGGCTGTTGTGGTGGAAAACGTGCAAGACAAATAGGAAACGCAAGATCCTTTTTTACATTAGAAACTGGAAATAGATGTAAACCATGGACTTCTAAGGAGGTGCATACCTATTTTCAGCAGGAAGGAATCTGATCCCCTAAACAAAGAAGGAGAAAGCCAGCTAATACGTGCCTATGATTTATTGCTCTACAATACTAAGCATAGATCAGGACATAAAATGTGAATACAATTCTACTGTCAACAAACTGAAACAATAAATATAGCATATACACTAAAAATAACACTTGAAATAATGTCTTCATAGGACACACCTTCAGCGGTAGGAATGCCTTTCTATACAATGAATACACCTAAGCTTTGAGATGACAATCATATTTCAGTTATTTTCGGTCAGTATCACTAAAAATCTATTGATACCTTTGTAAATTTAACTCTGTTAGAAATATAATGAATGAAATATAGAATGAAAATATAGATCACAAATAACTAACAAATATTTTTCTAAAGGTAATTTTCTCATGTAATTTCCCTGTGGTTATTTGGAATATTTTAATTTAATCACTTTGAGATTCCAGATTTATTATGGTGTTCTCAAGAGCTCAATAACATAACTGAAAATATTTTATTCCAAGAAATTGTCTATGGCAGAAATTACAGAACTTTATTTCAGCTTGAACTGCAAAAAGCTCATCTAATAACAGAGAAAGCAAAGCTACTTCTTCCATAACAAAGTTTAACTTGGCGTCTAGACATGCCACTGCATTGCACCAACTTTGGATTTTAAAACAACTTCATTAGAAGTGGAGTTTCACTGTATGACACATCTTTTGAAGCAGGTTTCAGTGTATACAATCTAGCTGTCCATACAGCAAGGTCAGCACTCATTTCCCCAGCAATAACAACAGGTCCTCAGGTGAGATGCTACCAATGTTTAAACAGGGAGATCTTTCAGAAAAACAGATATCAGGACTAAAAATGACCATTTAGAAGTATTTCCAGTTGTAAATAATTTCTGCTAATGGATTAGCTAATATGTTCTTGAATATCTGATAAACCATGCCCTAACTTCTCCCCTTGAGATCTCTTCCAAAACTTGATTGTTCCTCTAGTTCAGAATGTCTCATCTTAGCTTTTCCTGCCTTAGCTTCCAGCTTTGATTTCTCATTCTATCACCTTCTGAGACTGTGAATAATTTCCTTCCTTCATTTACATTATTATTGCCTTAAAACTATTTATAGACTGATATAATTTACTCTCAGACCTTTCCGCTTCTACGCTACTTAACTTAACCCTGTCATCTTTTCCTTTTAGCTTCCATTTCTTATACATAATCACTTTTTTTTTCTTTCCCGTTACATTTTCCCTTAGTTTCTCTAAAACTTTCCTTAGCTTTGAGGACCAGAACTGCAGGTAGACAGGAGGTTCTCCACACACTCATCAATCTAAGATAGTGGCTTGTAATTCAGGATAAAGGATGGTCAGACGCTTCAGAGGAACACTTTTAGGTGTTGCAAATTGCCTCCACAAATGCAAAACCCTAAGGTAAGATCTCTTTCCTGGTATGTTTTGCAAGATTGGTGCAAAAAAAGCAAAACTTTCACACCAGCCTCTGTGCTGCCCCTTTTACAAACTGAGAAGACCTTTACATCTCTATTTTCATATCTATTTTCTACACATGTGTATTTTCTAAATGTTTAATATTTTTCACTAATGTAGGATTATGTTGATGCAATGTAAACATTATTCATCATTTAAAATGCGCACTATACCAAAGTTGTATCCACCGTCTATGACTGAAATACGTTCTGTGCAACAGTCAGTTTTTGGTTAGTGCACTGTTTACTTGATATTTCACAAATTGCTTTGTCATTTTATACAAAGATTGAGAGATCTATTCCCAAAATTCACTTTAGGTGGTAGATCCAAAATATAGACCAACAGTCTGTCTTACTGACTCAGGGAACATACTAAACCTTTGCTATTTATTAGTGTCTTTCATCCAGATGTTGCAGTTACCTGATTTGATACCGATGTCTCTCTTAGAGTAGATCTATAACAAACTAGGTGGCAATTTTCTAGGATTTTCTTCTCTACCCACTTGAGACACGAAACTACAGTTAGTGAGTGATAAACGCTCATTATACATAATTAGTGAAGAATCCTTTAAGTTCAGAAGTAAAGAAAGCATGAAAACCTGTAACTAAGCTTTGCATTTCGAAAGATTTTGTTCTGACCTATAGGTCCAAGACCTGCTCCACCATCTAGAAAGTGAAACAGAGGCATAACTGGGGAAGTGAAGATGACACTGAGCAATTACAAAAATAGCCCTATCATTATATGCACCGTGTGCCAAATAAAGGGGAATACAAGTCATCCTGAAAAGCAAAGCATGTAAGTGAGAGAAAGGTCAGTATGGGATGCACGGTCCCTAAGAACGTACGTAAACATGGCGATGATAATAAAGGTCTCTCCCCTTCATTGCAATGCTCCAAGCTCAGCAGCAGCTCTCCAGAAAATCTAGTTTCAGGTAGCTAAATGTTCTTCCTCAGGGCTGGAGAACAACAAAGACTTGTGAAACTTCGAAAGATGCAGAAGTGGAGGAAACCAGCCAATTATTCATCTGTCTTGGGAGAGGGAGGGAAAGAAATGGGTGTTGCAGTGAATATTATTAAGAGCTTCTTACCCAGGGCAAGACTCATCTGGGAGCATCCTGAGCTGGGAAATGTGACTAAAAAGATGTCAAAGGAGCTTTCCAGAGGGATGCAGATTGATGTATCTGAAAGTCCCCTAGTGGGAAGAAGAGGTAGAAGCACAATCATAACATGAATAACGTAGAATTACAGAAGAACTAAGTGCTTGGTCAGTTAAAAGGAATTCAGGTTTATTTTCGTGACCAAGACCACGCCACATGCTGGAGGTGGGTCATCCTCCAAAAGCCATTGTGCATACACAGTCATCCAAGAGAAAAGTTCCACTAAAGAATCCAATTCACAAGCATTGTGCCTATCAATTCATTAATCATACTCTCTTCATATGAAGACCCATCAATTTTCTCTCCCTCTGGATGCCACAAAGCCAAAAATCTTCTGGCTGAGATCTTGCACGTAAGCCATAAATATTTTTAACAAACCACTTGTTGGTTTGGGTTTTTTTCATTACTGTTACAGGTGTAGAAATAAATTTTGCTACAACAGCATTCATCTTATGGACAAACACTCTCGACTATCTTCCAAAGACTCACAACCATAACTTTCATTTTTAGTGCTTAACTTTTTTCAACTTTTTCTGCCATAAAAGTTTGCTTAATTCCCCTATTTCACGTGTCTCTTCAAGCATTGTAAATCTTGATAGTTCTATATCGCCAACAGATTTCCAAGTCTGTAGAAGAAGGTTTACAAGCATTCTTCATCTATGACTGAAAAGGACCAAATTAAAAGTCTCTGTATCCACATGCTTCACATAATTTCACTGTCTGTAACCTTGAAATACAGAGTAGTGGCTTAATCTCACTGGGACAATCTTAGTGTCCAGGTCAGGTCATTATCTAAATTGAGTCTTAACCTGTGTCAATTATTTCCTTCAAGCCACTGACAGTGAATTCAGATAATGTTTTGCTTCTTGGCAGCTCAGTCTGAATGTGCACATAGGATACATAACAAAAGATTCTAATTCATAGCTATTACTCTTGATGGCACTATTTTCATTGAAAAACATTTAGTTTAATGTTAATACATAAAATGAGGAACATTCTTAATATAACAAGGAGGCTGAAATATTGAAAATGCAATAAAGGAATCTTCCTTCAGAGTCGTATTCCTTATTCATTCGTCACACTGAACAGGTTTTATTTTGTTGGTGCTTTCACTAAGCTCAGATCACAAAATAACAACGTAAGTTTGAATCTTGCAAAACAGTTAGAACATTTCTTGAACAGAAAGCGAGAGATTCACTGCCTTTTGATGACCTTAGACCAACGTTACATGCCTCAGTTTTATATAATCATCAATTCTCAGACTCAACACATGGAGAGGCCAAAACTGTGTCCTGACCATCAATGGCAAATGATTACCTTTTGAACCATCAGGCTACAGCCTTCAATTCAATTCAAAGCTGACCTTGAAAATTTGAATCCATAATAAGGCCCCTTATTTCTCTGCCACTGTGATCCCAAACAGAGCACAAACTCATTGCATGATCTGCTTTATACAAAGAAGGTGCTCCAGTTCTCTTTTATCATTGAATCAGATGGGATCCATGAGCTCTTAGGTTCAGATTCTGCATTTAAATTGCAGTACTGCATGCTTGAATGTTTATGACTTGCTTGATTCAGAAAACATCTTTCACTTGAACACATGCTCAGTATAAACATGTCTGTAACTCCTGGTCAAATTGGAGTCCTAGTGTTTCTTACAGAGCAAGATACTATTCAGTAGCGGTAAAACTGTGTCTTCAAACAAATATAATTATGGCACTGAATAAAAAAATAAATATATTTAAATAAATCATATGAAACATGTTTATCATGATTCCAGAATTTCATATTTTGAGTTTACTAAACCTCTGACATTATTTAGATAGCACATGTATCTAGTATATTCCCTACAGTGGAATCCAAAAATACTTTACAGTCTTTAAGAATATAAAATTCAGCGCAAACACAAGTATGTATCAATTTCTGTGATGGTGCGGCAGCAATCCTGAGGAGACTACAGAATTTTAAAGGGTAAAGAGAAAACCTTCCCCAACCGAAACTGCAGGAAGGGTTCATGCACCAACTGTGAATTGATCTACCCTGAAATCTGGCCAGACTAGTGCATGTCTCCTTCAGTCTCACCAGCAGCTCTGCTACAGCTAATCTCACTTATAGGGCCATGGCATGTCTGCCTTACATCAGACCTCAGTTACAATGTATAGATATTGACCAAAATTTGCCTGGATGAAGAAAGGAACAAAAGCTGCAGGAAAATGGAGGGAAGATTGGTAACGGAAGATTGGTAACGGAAGATTGGATCAGAACCACATCTGGAAATATTGTGAAGGATGCCTTTGCTCTGGATCAATTGTTGGGCACAACTTGCAACCATAGTCAAGAAATAAACTTTTATAGAGGTCCATAGAGGTGAAAGAACTCAATTTCATGGAAAAATTTTGCATAAAATATTGTATAGGTGACATGGTAGCTCCTTGTACCTCTGTGAGTTCTCCTAGTGTTTATTCAAACCTCTTTTGCTAAAACATTGCAGAGGAGGAAACAATACTTTCATCTCTCAGTTTAGGAAATTCAACAAAATTCAACTTTTGCTACATTGTCTGAATATGATTTGAGAAAATAACAACTGTTTGCACTGCAGAATGGGAGTGCTGGGACATGCCAGTAAACATCAGATTACTTTAAACCTTTATGATATTACTGTATAAAACTAGATTAACATCACTACAGATCAGCTACAAAATAAGTTCAGTTCAGTATGGCAGGGAATACAGATTAAACACAATTGTGAGATAACAGTAGGATAAAAAGCACAATTAAATGTTAAACAGGAAAACAACTGAAACATTTTCATAAATGCTTTTTTTTTTCCTTAAAGGAACAATTTAGAAGAAAAAATTAACCCTTGTAACCTTCTTTTTGTTTTGTTTTGTTTGTTGGTTTGGTTGTTTTTTTTTTAATAAACAGCACAAATCATCATGGAAGAATCTTTGATTTACAATTAGCTTATTTTTATAGTACCATATTCTTCCCAAAGAAATTACATACAATCATCAAAACCATTATTTTAAGCACTGATAATCTACTTATACTGAACTGCTAATTTTTGGTCTGTAGTGATGCCTCTACCTTAAGGTAAATCCAAAAAAGAAAAAGAGGAGAATGGGAATAATTATGGTTCAGATCCAATGCAACTATTTTGGCTGCCTTACTCTGCAGGTCTTTTCAAGACACATTGTTTTTCTATTGAGTGTATTAGGAACTTACAAGCTTTGTTTTAGTAGGATTGTTGTTCTCCTAAATCGTTCCTAATCCTCATCCTTCCAGGACTTAGTGTTTAAAAATTGTAATCAACTGCACCTGAAAAAGACTTCTTTGCTACCTATGCTGTAACCTTTCTCACTGATTCACTAGTCTCGACTCTGGTTTCGTGTTTAGGATTGAGGAAGGATTTGTCATTTTATATTTAATAATGATCTCTTAAGGTGAAAAGTACAATACAAGGTGTAAAAAGTCAGCTAACATTCAAGAAGTCAAACTTGTCTGCTTATTGCCATCACATTTCATTGTGGTTTTGGCCAGAGAATGGTAAAAAGATGTGCAAACTATTGGTTCGCTCTGTTTGCCTTGCATGGGGCTGACTTGATTTAGGTTCTGCTTTTTTATTACAAAATCATTCATGATTACAAATTGTTTAAATGAATCTTGCACTTGACGAATAGGTCTTTCCCCTCTCATTCATCTGTGGGGTACGTGTGGCACTTCTCATCTTGCCTTGACTAAAAGCAAAATATTTCTGAATATTGAAGGACTGAAGTCAAATTGGTTTTAGTACAGCTTGTAGCCACATGAGATGGAGATAATCAGTGGGCTAATGTTTCTCCAATGGGTGATTTGGAGCCCTGATAGAATCATAGAATCATAGAATCATAGGGTTGGAAGGGACCTCTGGAGATCATCTAGTCCAACCCCCCTGCCAGAGCAGGGTCGCCGTAGAGCAGGCTGCACAGGAACGCGTCCAGGCGGGTGGTGAATGTCTCCAGAGATGGAGACTCCACCACCTCTCTGGGCAGCCTGTGCCAGTGCTCTGCCACCCTCAAAGTAAAGAAGTTCCTCCTCATGTTGAGATGGAACGTCCTACACTCAAGTTTGTACCCATTACCTCTTGTCCTATTGCCGGGCACCATTGAAAAGAGCCTGGCCCCATCCTCCTGACACCCACCCTTTAAGTATTTGTAAGCATTAATAAGGTCACCCCTCAGCCGTCTTTTTTCCAGACTAAACAGACCCAATTCCCTCAGTCTTTCCTCATAAGAGAGGTGTTCCAGTCCCCTAATCATCTTGGTAGCCCTATGCTGCACCCTCTCCAGCAGTTCCCTGTCCTTCTTGAGCTGGGGAGCCCAGAACTGGACACAGTACTCCAGGTGTGGCCTCACCAAGGCAGAGCAGAGGGGGAGGATGACCTCCCTCAACCTGCTGGCCACACTCTTCTTGATGCACCCCAGGATGCCATTGGCCTTCTTGGCCACAAGGGCACATTGCTGGCTCATGGTCATCCTGTTGTGATAAGTGAAGGTCTGGCTCTGATTTTTCCTCTAATGAATCCTTTCTCTCATGCTCCAGTTCTCCAGTGACCGCAGTAGGAATCCAGGGAGATTAGCTTTAGCAAACTAAAACTGGCCTTTGTGAATATTTTCCTTTCCATGAAGGAAAATATCATCCAAACTATCACTCCTGTTCGTCCTAAAAAAAAAAAATAAAATAGTATTTTAAAGGCTCTGAAGTGAATAAAAATTTTATATACATATGAATCTTCTCTGTTCCTTCTTCCTCTGAGTACTTAAAGTATTTGCCCAGCTCTAATTGCACTATTCTGGTCAGGATGCAAAGAACTACATTGTACATAGGACTAGGGAGTAAAATAAAACTGTCATCATGTTTTCATTTATTTACAGAAAGAGGAACTGGAGACAGTATGATTGTTTGTCATCGGGTTTTCATCTGCTGTATGTGAAATGAGCCTTCATACTTCCAGTTGGGTTTCGTTCATCGCGGTCGAGTCTCTGTGTGCAGATATGGTATACATCCTGTGGGAAGGAGAAACCACAACAATCATTTTGTTTGTACCAAGCTGACAATTAAGTTTCTCATTCAGGGCAGTGATTTTTCCAGATCATTTTCTTCACTGCACAGGCCTAGGAAAGCTAACTTGCATTCAGCAGGAGGGACTGGGGGACTGAGGGGGAGATCTTATCAATGCTTATCAATAGGTTCTAGGCTTTAGAACCAAATTACTCTACTGGAATCCTATCCTTATATGGGGTAGGGCATTTGTGGCCTTTATGTCAGTCTACACTGTCAGATTAACACCCATCATTATCTCATTACTATTCAATCACAGAAGTAAGAGACTTGTCTGGCATAAGACAGAACCAGAAGCATTTTTCCTCCAATTAGTGTTTCCTGGAACTTCACTGGTGGTCAGCACAGATTTTGCCAGAAAGTTATAAATACAACACAGGCCTTTTTATGAGGCCTTATTACACTGTGATTTGTTTGTTTTGTTTTGTTTTGTTTTGTTTTTTGTGTGAGTCATATCTACAGGATGATTAAGGAACAAATTCTGTGGCTGAAAGGCATAGTATTAACATGTTAATTATGTAAGGAATTAACACAATTCTCTCCCATTTACTTCACTGGAAATTGAGGTCATCAACACCTTCCAGAGGTGACCCATATGATGACATGAAAGAAAAGGAATAGGAGGACAGGACTGATCCAAAAACCACTAAAACCAATGGGACTTTTTCCGACTATATCAATGGAGTTGCAGCTGTATCTAAAAGTAAGAATCATCTCCTTGCTTCTCTTTTTACATCTAGAATCACTTTACAAATTTCCATGGCAAGAAAGACCCTGAATAGCTCATGGACAAAAACAAGATATAAGATTCAAAGAGCTGTGACTCTTGGTAGATCTTTTTTTGGTACATTTTGGGAACATTGTGTACCTGAAGATATCTGACTTCTGAAAGAAGAAATTACCTTGATTTCTTCAAAGAACTCTTCTTCTGCAGTGTCTTCAAACCACCTGACCGGCAGCAGGCAAACTTACAATCGATGACCTGGTAAATAATTGGGTTGTACATGGCAGCTGACTTGGCAAGCAAAGTTGGTACCACTGAAAACTGAATGGGAACTGAATCTGGATGTCCAAAGGCTGACCACACAGAGACCACAGCGTAAGGGATCCAGGCAATGAGGAACCCTGCACAGATCAACATTGCCACCTTGTGAGAGGAAAAGAGAAAAGAGAGAAAGAGATTATTCTAGCAGTTATGACACTGACAGCACAGCACAGAGCTAGGCAAAATGCAAGGGAACGTGCCATAGAATGGAAAAGGAGAATGATAACCTGCTTCAGATAAATATACAATATAAATAAAAGCTGTCACGTATTTCTCTTCTCTTCATCTAGCACCTGTTTTTCTTCCACCTGACACAGAGCAGTTAATAAGTCTGGTATCACAGACCTTTAAAAATGCTATAAGGTCTGGCTAAACCTGAGGAAAGTAAATCAGATCGCAGAGAATAATAATTCTTTGACATTAAAGTTAATTTTTTTTAAGGAGGAGAGTCCTCTCAAAACATACAGACTCTTTTTTAGGATAATATATAACATAGACCTGTGAAAGGTTTTGAAAATTTTAGCAAGATCTTTGAAATGAACATAGGTCAAACTGGAAACATTTCCTACAGGGTTTCTCCTTGGGTTGTTTTTTTCTTTTTCTTGCTTATTTAAGGAGCCTCTCACTTCTATAGTCTCTTCCAACCAAATATTCCTCAGTTTGTCAAAAAGAAACACAGTCTCTTTTCCATTCCAGAGTGAAACAAACATGCACTGGGAAAACAAAACCAAAAAAAATTATTAACCACAAGTCTTCCAGATTCTGGGTCCTTTGAAATCAGATTCCAAAGTTCATAAAATCAAAGTCTTTGAAGAAATTCTCCAGGACTGAATTAGGTCCTTATGGTGTGTGGAAGTGGGGGACCCTGAGTGTGTCTGTAGGTGAGTTTGTTTAGGAGGGTACATTGCTGTCTATTTCTACTGTAGCTCCTTCTTCTGAATCACCCAGTATCAGTCACCAAGGCAAAAGCAACAGAAATTAGGAAAGGAAAAGAAGATAAAAGATATAATGCAGGGCTTCTTCCTCTCTTGTAAGCTGTGCTGATGTCACACAGAGAAGGTGTCAAAACCCAGTGGGACCAATAAGCTGCCATGAGGATGGCCACTGGCAACAGGGGGAAGGAGAAGTGTTTTGATAAACTAGGTCCATCTTCTGCCTGCACCTAGGAGGGGTTATGTCTTCCACTGGAAAAAATGCCAACCATTTGAATCCCTTTCAAAACACATATGGAAACAGTGAGCATAAAGTCATTCAATAAGGCATGAGCTGTCAAGTCTCTGGGTATACCCACTGCAGCAGATTAAAAAATGACTGTATTTACCCAGGTAAGCGGGAACTGAAACTATTGGGAATTTATTTGAGAGTGAGAATGCTAATACAATATCTAGTTTTCTTTCTCCTAACCCATAGCATGGATTTGTACTCCATTAGAATCTGTAGGTGCTCTAAAAAGCAAATTTTTAGCAAACATTTAGGTTGCATTCCTGGTAAATTAGAAAAGGACTGCCTTATAACACAAGGAAACATAGCCATAGGAGTGTTTAGTATAAATATTAAAGAAAAACTGTTTGGTGCCAAAATTTGTGATTTATATACTTTACCTGAACCAGCGTAACTGCACTCAGTCACGGCCTGATATAGCTTCACATGACCTCATGCAATAGCACATACTGGAGAACATATGCCATTATACTGCTGCCATTGACAGATTATTATTGATAGTAGTACATGTGCACTCATTTGAAATAAGGCAATTAGGATTACAACAAAAAATCATCAGAAATCACAAGGTTTTTGGATATTGCATAACCTTTTGTAGACCCTTTGGTTCCACATCTGGATAGTAATATTATTTTCAAGAAAACATCATTCTTTCATGCTTTTTTTGTTGTCTGTCAGTGAAGAACCAGTGCATGTGAGCCAACACAGCCTGTTTGTTATAAATTGTGCTGTGAAGTTAAATGGGTTATGATGGAGACTCATTTTCCGTATTTATTTCTATCCCAACATTATGTTCTCCACTGTAGATCTGAGACAGAAGGTGCAACTTCTGTTTCGACTCAAATCACATTACAGTTTTACGTGATCCCTCCAATAAGGCAAAAATAAATATGCAACTTTAAATCAAAAGTTTTCATTGTTCTTCCAAGGAAAGGTCCTGAATAACCGCAAAACAGTACTGCACTGAAGCAACCCTTTTTAAAGGCAAGTACAGTTTTACCAGCTGTATTGGCAGCACTGACCATACAGGTAGCTATCTGAGATTCTCCAATATGTTTAGAAATAACGTCACTTATTGCTGTGTATTATATAACTTTCAGCCCAACTCCCCAAAATTGTAAATAAAATTCGGTCAGCCAAGCAAAGGATGCTGCTTGTCTCCCTCTTGGCATGGCTTACAGAGGCTGGTGAATCTTTTACAGCTAAGGAATCTGGTTTTGTTCGATACAAGTTTTTATTTTGAGATTTCCTGGCACAATAACCAGTATCAGCAAGGATCATGGCTGTCACCATTGCCAAGTAGGTTCAATCAGAAAGGGAAAATAGGGTACGGTCTGAGATGGAAAATTAATTTTATCACTTGAGTGCGTTTTTATCAGCAGCTCATGGCTGAACCTAAATGATAAATTATTTGCATAAAAACAATTGCAATGTCACAGGACTGACTTTGGTTTATATTTTCATTAACAGAGGAATGTAAGCTGTCTGAAAGTTTTATTTCCCTGCTCCAATAATCTGCTTTTTGTCTGTTTTTCTGTTATAATTCCTGGGCACCTCGAACACCTTAAAATAATTCTTCACAACTGCTTCTGAAAGCAAGGGGAGCTTTATGATGGGGAGCAGGGCCACAGGGAGATGGTGTGACTTGTGTAAGGTCAGCCTGAAACACAGTCTCAGGGACTCAAGTGCCCTAATCAGAAAATTATGTTTCAACTCCTGTCTTTTCATATCTTGACAGCAATAGAGGAGAAAGCTAAAAGAACCACCTTCAGAGCATTGCACTATTGCTCAGCATAGGAGAGCACATGGTTGAAGTTCCCCAAGCCTGCTTTCACAACCCAGCAAAGCAAACCGAGTTAAATCTTCCTACCTACCTTGGTCAGCTTCATTTCAAGTATGTGGCTGTTCTGAATCCTGGTGTCATAGTGAGCAACCTCTTTGGTGGATGATTTGACTTTTAAAATTATTTTGACATAGGAAAACACAATCACCGCAGTTGGGAACAGGAGGCAGAAGAATAGAATACTCAGAATAAAAGCCTGTCCAGCCACTGAAGCCTGTGCCAACCACCAGTCCAGAGTGCAGGAGGTCCCAAATGGCTCGGGAGCATAGCTCCCCACACCAGCAAAAGGCACCGTAGCCCAGAACGTAGCATAGGCCCAGATTATTGCCAGACAGATAAATGCATGGTGTCTCTTAAGCCAGGTACCTGGAAGATAATTCAAGAGTTACAACCTCAGGTCCACATGTATTTGGCACAATTGAACATGTTCATCTACACATGCAGTAGGGGTTCGCTTGGCTGTTTAACAACAACTCTGTAGGGTCCATCATTCAGGGGCCTAGAGCACCTCTCCTGTGAGGGCAGGCCGAGAGACTTGAGGTTGTTCAGCCTGGAGAAGAGAAGGTTCCAGGGAGACCTCATAGCGGCCTTTCAGTGCCTAAAGGGGGCCTACAGGAAGGATGGGGAGTGTATCAGGGAGTGTAGCAATAGGACGAGGGGCAATGTTTTTAAACTGAAAAAGGGTAGATTTAAATTAGGTAGTAGGAATAAATTCTTTACTGTAAGGATGGTGAGACACTGGAACAGGTTGCCCAGAGAAGCTGTGGCTGCCCCATCCCTGGAGGTGTTCAAGGCCAGGCTGAATGGGGCTTTGAGCAACCTGGTCTGGTGGGAGGTGTCCCTGCCCAGGGCAGGGGGTTGGAACTAGATGATCTTTAAGGTCCCTTCCAACCTAAACCATTTTATGATTCTATGATTCTATGACTAAGAGTTTAACTCAACACAACCCAACAAAGCATTTCATTATTCAGTATGAAGGCTCACTACCTGCAACTGTATAATGTAACTTACATTATTTCCTATTCCGCCTGTCATATATTAACTGGCTGAAGTTGGATCTCAGGACACTTCTCAACATAAATTATTAACCCAAGTGGCTGAAAGACAAGGCTTTACAGAGGAAATAACATATCCAAGATTTATTTTTACCTTGTCATTCTTTTCCAATACAGTAAATCACTATGTGCATACTGTCAGAAGTATTTGTAATAGGTGTTTTCATGTATCCTTGCCCTTTTTTTTTATTAAATGCTAATGGCATGCCTGGAGTTGTGGAGTGGAATATTGCCTCTCTGCTCATCTTGAATACAACTGTAATTCATCTAGAAAAAGCTTCAGTTTACAAGCATTCCATCATCACGTATGTTCAACATGTTGGATTCACAGAGGACTAACAAGTTAAAACCTATGATTTATGCAGAAACTCAGACTCTGGTATTATAACAGCTCCTTTCACCCTGAATCTGTTTTCACTTCACATCCACTGACATTGAGGAGTGTTCTTCAGGGTTTGAGAACGACTTAAAACAAAACCAAAGCAAAGAAATTATTGTAATTTGGATGTGACCCCCTTCCCCAGCTGATTTTACATTTCTAGATCACTGGAAGGAAAATGAGCACTGACTGACAAATGATGTATTTGAGCACAATGGCTGAGAGAGAGAAAGGTGGTTTGTTGTGTTTAGGCATGGAAAAACAAACCAACAATTGTGTGAGTACTAAAAGAGTGACGTTATTTTCACTGCTATTGTCAAACCATAGCAACCTATTACCAAAAAAAAAAAAAACAAAACCAAAAAACCAAAAACCAAAACAGTTGCTGCTTTTGGAGCAAAATGAAGGTGTAGGATATGTTAGGTGCTCCAGGTTCCTGAAGACTGATTTAGTCCTTATACAGAAAATGGCTAAGTTAGTTAACCACCTAGACTGAACATGTTAATTTTGTTTATTGCTCTCCATCATTTTGTATGGACAACCATGATCAGATATCCCTTGAGAAAGAAGGTATTGAAGTGTTCTGTCTCTCTTGAACTAAGATGTCATACTAAATATCAGAGCTCACGACATGAATGCAGCCGGCCTTGAAATACTTACTTCGGCTCACCAAGTCTGTGAAAAATTGTCTATGATTTGGGCTGCCACTGAATTATTTTGATAAGACCTTTATAGAAAGAAGTGAAATTCAGCTTAATGTGATTAGTGTATTTAAAACTCAGATAAGGAGACCTTTCCTGCATTCACATTTAAGGAAAAAGGTATACAAGGGCATGTAGCGATAGGACGAGGGGCAATGGTTTTAAACTAGAGCAGGGTGGGGTTAGATTAGCCATTAGGAAGAAGTCCTTTACAATGAGGGTGGTGAGACACTGGCCCAGGTTGCCCAGAGAGGTGGTGGAGGCCCCATCCCTGGAGACATTCAAGGCCAGGCTTGATGAGGCTCTGAACAACCTGATCTAGTGGAAGATGTCCCTGCTTCCTGCAGGGGGGTTGGACTAGGTGGCCTTTAAAGGTCCCTTCCAACTCAACACATTCTATGATTCTATGATTCTATGACATGCCAGGATCTATGATAGCAGATCTTAGTGCAGTACCACAGCTTTTAAATGACAGCACACTCAGCTATTGGACAGACCGGCGTATTTACACTTTCTAGCTGCAAACATTTCTTATAGCTTAACATTACATGATTGATATCATATGTCATAAAGAAAACTGTTGCATGTCTCTCAAGTCACAAGGACAAGGTGTTTCTTATATGTAAAGTCACCTTGAGGATTCTCTGTATTTTGTTGGGGAGCTAGTGTCTTTCAATGCAAGAAAAACATCTTTTCTAAACTGTGACAACATCTTTTAACTGGAAAGAATAAAGCATATAACACATCATGTTCAAGAGATATAAGATATTGATGGATATGGTGATAACAGCTTTCATTGCCAAATTCATTTCATCCTCTTAGGTTCCATCTCCAAATTAGAGAGATGATACCACATTATGACCCATGGCATATCCAGATCTTTTAGCGATAGCAATAGCATGCCACATATCTTAAAGGAATTTAGGCCTCTAATAAGGAATACTTTTCAATATGTGCAATACTTTCATCTGTTAATGTTAATAGGTCTTGATAGACACAAAGTGATTTATCTATGAGCGATTACTAAAACTCATGACTTAAGCAGACAGCAGAGAGATGACAGCAAAGGCGATACATCCAGCAATACAAATTTAGCTGGGATTACTTGGATCATGCAAATACATTTCTCTTATCTGTGTATTCTCCTCTACATTTAACAAAAGCATTCTGAAGAGCTTAAGTGTGATTTCAGTCTAGAAAACTGTATCACTTAATATAGTTTTTCTATAGTCAGTTAATATAGTTTTCCTTCTTACCATAAGACAAGTGGCAGATTTTCAGGTACCTGTCCAGGCTGACAGCTGTCATGGTAATAAGGCTCCCACAGCCGAAGAAGAAACCAGCCCATCCATACCAGCGGCAGCCCATCCATCCAAACACCCAGCGGTGAGAAAAGAAGGAAATGATACTAAAGGGCTTTCCTACAACTGCAAAAGGAGAAAAGAATGTCAGTTGACTGATAAAATCCATCACTGATAAAACCACCCTTTTTCAGAAAAGCAAATTCTCCCCTTTGTCCAAAGCTAATACCAGTAAAAATGCTCTGCAATGTGGAGAGAGGGCTTCAGGCATAACAGATGTGATGACTTGCGTGCCCTCCATCCACACGACTTGGTGCAATGAAGCTGGTGAGGGGTCTGGAGAACAAGTCTTATGAGGACCAGCTGAGGGAACAGGGATTGGTCAGCCTGGAGAAAAGGAGGCTGAGGGGAGACCTTATCGCTTTCTACAACTGCCTGAAAGGAGGGGGTAGAGAGGCAGGGATTGGTCCCTTTTCCCAAGTAACAGGTGACAGGACAAGAGGAAACGGCCTCAAGTTGCACCGGGGGAGGTTTAAATTGGATGCTAGGAAAAATTTTTACACTGCAAGGGTTATCCAGCATTGGAACAGGCTGCCCAGGGAAGTGATTGAGTCCCCATCCCCGGAAGTATTTAAAAGACAGGTAGACGTGGTGCTTAGAGATATGGTTTAGTGATGGGTTTTGTCAGTTAGGTTGATGGTTGGACTAGATGATCTGAAATGTCCCTTCCAACCTAGGCGATTCTATGATTCTATGACTGAGCCTGAGACAGCTGTAGGTAGATCCCATAGCATCTATGATGTGGTAGGACGAGATAAGCCTGCAGAATGGCTGGAAACAAGTGCTTTCCTGCCAATCACATGAACAAGAAGTAAACCCATACTCTGGTACTGAGCATGTGCACGCTCTTCCCATAATGAAAACTTCAGAATGTGTGTGAAGTCCATATGCAAACACATGTAAACAGTATGGGTGATGTGTGAGTCTGGGTTTGAAACAGGCATAGATCTAGTTAGGCTACATTCCTATAATCAGTTGAGTATCTTCAAATGCAGGATAAAGAAATTTGCCTTCAAAGAGGACTTCTGCAAACCTACCAAGGCCCAACAGTAGGATGCCGACTGTGGTCAAGTGTTAGGTTAGAAAGGAACATGGTGGTATGGTCTCAGCATGGACTTGAGATGCAGGAGTGGTTTCAGCTCCTGTCAATACCGCACTCTTCCTTAGTGACTCTCAGCAAGAAACCTGGCCACAGACATTAGAAAGTTTTAAGCATCCCCAAGCAGAAGGCAAATATCTAACTATTTTGGAGACTCTGTCCTAGCGGCACCTTAGCTCGTTTCTCCATTTGTAAAAGTGGATGGTGCATTTTGGAAGAAGTGAAGTTAGATCACATGTTGTTCCATTCTCACCTTAAAACAGATTAACATTATTCTTATTCTTTGTAAGTATCATGAAAATGAGAAAGTTCGGAAAATGTAATTTTCTAGTTGGAAATCTCCATTTCCTGACTTATTTCTCAAACCAGACAAACAAAAAAAATCAACTTTGATGGAACAGAAAACTCAAAAATTTACAACCTAGGAATATCAGCATGTTTTCCAAATCCTTCATTTCTACTTACCAGACTGACCTGAAATGCTCCAAGGCCTGAATAGTTCAACATTCAAGCAACTTAAATATTTAACTCTACCTTCCTGTGACTATTCCTGCACAAGAGTTGCCAGAGCACCTCAAGGAGTTGAAAGCATCTCCGCTGCCCTGGGCTAGTTTCCCTGGCTGAACCCCACTGTCTGTAATGCCGTGCCAGCTCAGTGAATTGATTTATAAAGAAGGCAGAAATGGTCTCGCAAACTGTAATTCCCACAAGGTAACATATTTATAGAAGTCAAGACAAAAATCTCAATTTTGTTGAAGTGATCTGTAGAAAAATATTTTGGATTGTTCACAAAAATATTCCATTTCAGATCAAACTGACACAAACCTAAACATTCTGTTTTCATTCTTAACAGAAAATTAAAACATTTCTACCAAAACAAAATCTTACAGTAAATGGCCTTTGCTTCGTTTTCTATGCCAACAGCATCACGATTGAAAACCCTTCAAAATAAAACTTATATAAACAAGGTATTGCGGAATTCTCTTCCTTTAGCCTAAGCCTGTAAGGGAAGTTCTGCCTGAGCCTGAAGGTTGTGCTCAGGTCAATGTATTACATGCTTTCCTCCGAGCAGAATAAATGTACTTTAATTTTTCAAGCAAAAGCTGACCCCAGTGATTAAGATTTCAAGAAAAACATGAAATATGGCAAGGTCTTGGATACATGCTAAGAGTCAGCTGCTTTACTCATGTAAATCACTGCCAGCTCTAAAGGCCAACACATTTATTTGCACAAAATCAAATTTCTCTTCAGCGGCACAGGACTCGGAGCACAGTATCAGTGCGAAATGAGCCTGATGCAGTTTTGAACAAGTGGCTGGTGCCACCCTGTGGAGATCTGCAGGAAGCCATTGTAGAACCTGTTTCTTGAGCAAGGTGCCAAGGCAAGTGCGTGAAATATGAAGATTTTGGAAAAAGTCCCATCTTCACTCCAATCGGTCCAGCAGAGAGACCACATCACATTTCTCGAGTCAACATCTTCCATTAACAAAAAAAAAAAAAAA
>VYZM01023510.1:378570-427270 GCA_013398915.1 Dromas ardeola
AAAAAAAAAAGTGAACAATAAGACAAGCTTTTTTTTATTTGAGTCCTTGATCCTGATTAATAAGCACAGATTAAAACCCAAACTCTTAAAAGATGTTTTGCAACAGGAGTGCTTCATCCAGCATGGTAGGCACACTTGGACAAGCACTGGAAATTAAAGCAGTTACCAAGGACTGGTTTCTTCTTGCTCCCTTGCAGGACCAAAGGATTCCACTTTGCAGTAGGTCTCCAATGACCAAAGCGTGGGAACAGAGAGCACCACACCACAGCCTACCATCTAGCTCATCTACGGACCACCTTTTCAGCACATCCCGTGCTGAAAGGTCCCCAGTGCCTGTGAAAGACATTTAAAACCGTAACAAAAGAAACCGATCTGCTGTTTCCTATTAGAAATGGACTCACGCTTATTCTTGTGCTGCAGAAATTCATATTTAATTAATATAAACAATTCTGCTTCTAAATAATATATCCTTTAAAATGGAACTGTTCCACTATAGCCAGCCTCAGGAGATTCAAAATCCTGATTCAGACACCATAAAAAGGCAATATCAAGCCTCAAAACTTGTAAGACTGGAAAAATGAAAAAGTGATTTGCGGCTTTTTGTTTGGTTTAATCAATGCCATTTTGCCAGGCCTGTGTCAGTTTTGCTCCCTGCTCTCTCCTCATCTCCCACTGGGGTGTTTCACCATGTCCTTCGCAGCTTGGACAGGCTCTTCTTACCCTGAGGAAGGCAAGGACGTGCCATCCCCACCTCTCCCAGGGAAGGAGCAGACCACACAATAGAAGCAATCTTCCTGGTCCATTCCTCCTATAGGGAGGGCACCGAAGGAGGGGGGAGAAAAATCTCAGTTGTTCCTGCAGAGCACTGACTTCCTGATGTTTTTCCTAAGGTTTGGACAAATCCAGGGAATTTTCACCTTCGGGACATTTCGCAGCAGGTGAATGACAGCAACCAGAATGGACCTGACCGTTACCTGTCGTTTATTGGGCACTGACATTTGGCTTCAGGATTTTGTAGGCCTCTCAGTGGCTGGCACTTTCTGTGCCCCAAGCAAACTCCAGCCTGTGAGCTTAAGGTCACATCTGCCACTACAACACCATCTGGGGAAGACAGGAGCTTCATGGTAGCTGCTACCTCAGCAGCTGCAAATCACTAACGCAATCTGTCCAGGCTGTGGTTTTGTCCATTTATATTTCATCACACACCATGACTTTCATAGAATCATAGAATTGCCTAGGTTGGAAGGGACATTTCAGATCATTGAGTCCAACCATCAACCTAACTCTGACAGAAACCATCACTAAACCATATCTCTAAGGACCACGTCTACCCATCTTTTAAATACCTCCAGGGATGGGTACTCCACCACTTCCCTGGGCAGCCTGTTCCAATGCTTGATAACCCTTGCAGTGTAAAAAGTTTTCCTAATATCCAATTTAAACCTCCCCTGGCACAACTTGAGGTCATTTCCTCTTTTCCTACCTCTTGTTACTTGGGAGAAGAGATGGACCCCCACCTCTCTACCCCCTCCTTTCAGTAGTTATAGAGAGCGATAAGGTCTCCCCTCAGCCTCCTTTTCTCCAAGCTGAACAACCCCAGTTCCCTCAGCTGCTCCTCATAAGACTTGTGCTCCAAGTCTTTGACACTGTCCTTCTTTTCCATCCTAGTCCATCTGTCTTCCCATCTTCTGAAGGAGATTCTTACAGTCCCCTATAGTCCTAAGGGAGCAGAAAGGTCTGGAGGACCAAACACAGAGCAACCCCCTGGGTCCTGCAGAGTCTCATCCCTTCTTCTACTTCATGGGCACTTTTCAGCAAATTGCTAAACCTCTTCCCCAGAAAGAAAGAAGAGTGAATTTGTATCTACAGCAGAGGTGGGCCAATGTGTGCTGGCGTAATGGCTCTCAAGTCAGTGATACGAGCAAGAATAACGTGTTCTGCTGGTTTGGAAAATTATTATAAACCACAAGCTGTTCTAAGAGATGTAAAGGCATGCGATGCTTTTATGAAGTAGGAATGAACTTAATAGTTCCAGTAACAACAGACTATGATTTTGCAGGTGATGTCATACTCAGGGACTTGAAACTGTTTTTTTCCTCAGGATAGCATGTTTGGAAGACAACTGATTTATTTAAAATAAGGAGATCAAAATTGAAATTTCAGATTCATCTCAGCAGCCTGTTGTGTTTTCAATTTTTGATGTGAAAAATCACAAGAATTATGTTTTCAAAAAGTGCTGCATTTATACAGTTATTCTTCAAAATCCAAAGGCCACATAACGACATTCACAAGCCTGAAGTTACCTGAATTTTACGATTTGTTTGTGGGTTTGTTTTCCTATAACTCAACAAAACAACAAATAATGCTCTCTGTGGTGTAATGCCTGCGAATATCCCCGACAGCAGCCAGGTCTATGCTTGTGTCCAGGAGCAGAATTTGAAGGTGCTGGGGCGTGTGGATCATGGAAAATTTCCTTCTTTTGAAAACAGCAGTGTATTTGAGCAAGATGGGATTTGGAAGAAACTGAATTCAAACTTCATTTTATCTGGAGGGTAGAGGGTGACTAAGAACCATTGAGAGAAACTTTATTTGGGAACAAAAATTAAAATGAAGAGCCATGTGAATGTTTGATAAACAACAATACAGATTCCTTTCTACTTAGGTTTTAGTTCATAAAATCAACCGAACAGCAAAGCACCGTACACACCAACATCGGAACAATGCGCCACGCAGCACCGTGCGCCGGAGCCAGCGCCCACAGCAGGGGACATTCCCAGTGCCCTCGCCGAGGGATGGGGGAAACCGGCACCCGAAACGCACTCACAGCTTGCCCAAGAAGAACACATCATACCAGGGGCCCTGCTTGGATTCAAAAAATTCATCTCCAGCCTCGAGCCCTCATTGCAAAGTTCTTCTACTTCGAGAGACAGTGTATTAGGGCGAAAAGATCCGTATTCCCGCTTTATCCCCAGGGAGCCCTCTGGCACACCAGAATTTCCTCGCACCCATGTTTGAGTTCACCCTGCTTACGAATTTCAGGGCTCTTGTCTGGCGTAGACAGCACTATGTTTTCTTGCAATAGTTTTCCTGGGAGTCCTGGTGGCAAGCAGATCTTCAGCGGTGCGAACCCCCTGCATCAGAGTAAAGCTGACTTACACGTGCCAAATATCTGGCTCTACCTCCCTCCTAATCCTGCAGAGGGAATTAGCGTGATCTATAGGCTTGAGCCAAAACAAAGCAAAAGAAAAGTGAGCAGACATTTCACAGGATCCGAAGAGGCTGCAAAGGTTTTATTGAGTAAGAGCATTTCTATGGCACCTGCAGCGCAGCAGCGATAAAGCAGGTTTCACACTCCTGCTTTCCTGAGGCTGACTTGTGAAAAAGACCATTTGCCACTCAAATACGGGAGCTACATAATCAGCAGAGACTGTCCAGAAGAAAAGGAAAAGCAGCCACAGTCAAGCCATGGTTCAGAGAGGACAAAAAGGGGGCTCAGTAACCCAGAAAGTACAATTTTAGCCAAGAAAACAGTATCCCAATAGTAACGCCACAGGAGAATAAGCAACAAGGAAAAGATATGAAAACAAAACCAGGCAAAGAAGAACAGAAAGACAATGCCAACTCACAAGATACAGCTCCTGCAATTTTGGTTGTGGCTTCTGGAACGCTTTTAGGTGGAGGTTTCTATTGAGGAGGCAACCCAATTCCTGCGCTTCCACATCGCTATCTGTCTGTCCATTAAACAAGTGTCCTGGAGACACACAAAAGCCTGATCCTCTCCCAGGGAGAAACAAGTGGGGTCCTGGCAGACCAGCTTATGAAATCTCGTCTGTTCCTTTCTCATGTAAGGCCTGGACTAAATACATGCATAACTATTTTCCAGCTCATAAACCTACTTGGAGTGGCTTAGTGATTTGCGTAGAGTCGTACAGCGAGTCAGAGGCTGGGAATGTAACTTGGAAATGCAGATTCCCCTTCCCTCACTCTCTCTGCTGGATCTCTCTCCTATTACAGGCTGAGACTGATACCAAAATTGTCCTTTTGCTGCCTGTTCAGCATTGCAAGCTCCGGTGAGCCCGCAGAGAGGGTGCCTGCATCCCGTCCCGCTCAGCAAAGAAACACTCTCCAACTGCAGGCAAACGCTAGGATTTGCTGATCCCCGACTCTCCGGTGAGTACTTCAGTGCTAATTTGCAATTAAATGCAGTTTAGAGTTCTGCTAAATACAAAGAGCTGTTTTTTCTTTGGTGCAAAGTGCCATCAGGACACTGTGCTTAACGGTTTTACACCTCCAGGCTATTGCCTCCTCTCTATGAATAAGCAGAGCTGTGAGGAAGGGACACGAACGCAGTTTCTGCAAATTCTCTCTTGTTGTAAGAGAGCATTTTGGGACTTTCTTTTTAATTTCTTACTTTGAAATCCACCAATAATCAGTATCAAATCAACATCAATCAGATAATCAGCATCAAATTCAAACCAAGCAATACTTTATGCTCCTGATATTGCCCAAGGACACAAATCATCAGTTCTCTTCAAAATTCATTCTGTAGTAAAGATAACGTCAGATCTGCATAGATCTCCAAAAAGACTAAAGGAAAACTACTGTCCAAAAAGGACAGTATTTATCAAAATGCCATTACGCTGCCCAGGCACGTTACATCATTAAATTATTCCTGGTTATATCACACACGCCCAGAGATCCTAATGCCATCCGAAGGAGTGGAGGAGAGAAAGAAATAAAGAACACCCTGCAACCACCACATATCAAAACTTTGAGAACATTTTTCTGACTTTCTGAGATAACTTTCAGAAGGCTACACCCTAAAATTTTATTCCTATGACAAAATATTTTATTGCACAGGAAGGACAAGAAAAGTAGAACGGCAATCAAGAGGATTGTCTGTGAAACTAAGTATCAGTGAAGCTAATATGAAGATGGACCTAAATTAAGAATACAGTGAAAATACATAGTGTAAGAACCTAGACGTGCACATCTGCATGCAATTTTGCACCTGCATGTTGCATGTACACACCCATACTTTCAGGATCTTACAAGAACAAGAGGAGAAACAGGACGTACCTTATTCATGAACTCCGCATAGAGCATCCCCCCTAGAGCTCCACAGCTGCTTTTATTTCAATGTCCGGACCAGAGCGATCTGCAAAAGCATAAATCCACAGCGCTCCTGACGTCTCAAATTTTAGGATTCAAGAGGGAGAGGGGGAAATTCATGCCGTTCCTCGGTAAAAGGCAACCTCTCGCCTTCCCCCCCTTCCCGACTCGGGCTCCCAGCCTGTGGATGCTGTGCTGTTCCTCCCTCTCTCCCTCTTCCCAGCGGGGCTGCTGTCGATCATCCACTTTACCCCCTGAAAATCACTCTCCGGAGCATCCTGCCCCTGTGTCCGTGCCGATCGGCTTCCCAAAGAAGCAGTGACCCTTCGGAGGAGACCCCGGGAGGGTACCACTGGCAGAGGAAGGGGTGTAAGCAGGAGCCGGCCAAATTCTGCCCAGCCACATGTCACATGCTGCTGGATCCCTCCTGCCAGCACAGCTGTAATCCTGTTTATCGCCCGCACCACAAAACGGGGAGTGCTTTTGAACTTGAAGGTTTACATGCTTTTTCTCATCAAGTGGTTCTTACTTTCTGGGAGGAAAAGAAAAAAAAATCTGCAGTCCTAAAGGCTGCTTTCACAGAGTTAATAACAGCATCTTTTAGCTTTGTATTTTATTCAAGTTCACCAGCATCACCAGTCATTTACAAAACTGGGCTGGATAGTAAGAAAACGTGTGTAAATCATCATCACCAACCTGAACTCAGTAATTTTTTACATTAACTGAAGACCTGGCTTTCAATTCCCACTGCAGTTAAATAAAATTTAAAGCCTGCAAAAGAAGTTTACAAATATGAAATGCAAGAATCAGTCCCAGATTTTTCCTCACCGAGGCAGATTTCGGAGTCTCTACAGCTCTGCCCCACAGAACCACTTTGCTTTCATCAGCTGCCTGCTCAAGAAGTACTTTTCTGGGTAACACAGGAAAATGAATCCAATCCTGGATATGGAAAGAATGTTGCAGGGAACATTTTAGTCTCTGTAACTAGAGACTAACACTGTCACCTTTCTGCCAGAGGCTGCAGAAGTCACTGAGAGATTTTAATAAATAACAACTTCACACGACATTTTAATACCAAAGGTCAGGACAGACTACGACACTTTTTTTCCTTCATTTTAAAAAAGATTATCGCTAATTTCATCGGTGTCTTTCTATGCTTGCCAAGAAGTGAAAGGATTGTATCTGACAAGTGAAAGAAAAAAAAGTATTTTATCCTACAACGGTAAAAGAAGAGGAAGAAAATGATTTCCAGAATGATGGAAATTCTTCTGAGCCGAGGCAGAGTCTTGCAGTAAGGCTGGATATCACTCTCTGATGGTTACATAAAAAAGAAGAGCAGCATGTTTTCTCCTTTCCCAATGAAGGGATTGGGAATAGCCCAGTTTTTGGTTACAGACTGGTCCCAGTTAGTTCACCTAGACTGCAGCCTTCCTTGGCGCACGGGCAGATCCTTCAGCCTGTAAGCACAGCATACAGAGGAAGGAATCATGAAACTCCAGAGAGTAACTTTCTAACTGACCCAAAATCCAGGCTACACCATCAAAAACCTTGCGTGGCAAGTGACTTCAGGACAGTTCACTACAGAATTGACAGGAACACGGTGCTTTATGCTCAATTGACTTGAAGCTGCTTTGCAGAAAATGCTCATCGTTAATGCCGTGTTTTATTTACAGGGTGAAGAATCAGGGCAGAGAAAGATGAAAAGCACGCAGTTTTCCAAATAGAAAATTCACTCTAGGTAAGAGTCTTCCAAACTGTCGGTGTGCCAAAACAGTTGTAGACATCAGGAAAGCTCTTGAGATGCAAAGATCCAGAAGCTCCAGCCCCTCCAAAACCACTCCTGCACTGCCACCCTACAAGCCTCAAGAGAAGGAGACCAAGGTAAGTGGCTGCTCTGTAGGTGGTAAGTCCCGAAAACAGATGCTACACGGTGTCCCTCCTCACCTCCACTTTTTTCACATCAACATGGAGAAGAGTGGTAAACAGCAGCACCTATTGAGGGTTAAAGAGTGTGGTAAGAGGGTCAGGACTTGGAAAGGGCAAAGAAGAATGGATGAAGAGGAGGAAAAGGGAAAGATGAGTGTAACTAATAGCATCATTGAGAGCCTTTGGCACTAGGAGACAACAGGAGAATGGTTCTCTTCCAAAGCATTGGACCTTCAGGGCTCTCACCAATACTTCTGACCTATAACATAATTTTTTAAGGAAGATTTTGATATTTGCTATGGAGTCAAACACCAGTAGATGTAAAGTATAAATTGAAGTCCTTCTGGGGCGTGTCACTTATTTTCAGAAAAGAGTTTGCTTTCCCTAGTTGCAGAAATCATGGAAAACAACTCATGAAAGGCAGCAGTGGAAGAAAATTGAGTTTATTCCTCAGTTTGTTGCAGGTGGTGTTGGTGATGCTGTGTTGTCATTGTTAGTAACAGACCACTGACCTCAAGTCCTCGTCCTCCTCTTAGCTCTCATCTTAAATGGTCTTGATTTCATTTTCTTGCTCTAGCAGCAAAGTAGTCAGGCGACTAAGCCCTTAACAGTAGAAGAAAATGGTTAGATGGTTATTTTTTTAACCACAGTCCTTGTTCAGTAGCTTTAAAACTTGGACTGGTTCATATTTAGTAAGTTTTAGTCATATCAAATATGGCAAAAATCCAGCACAGAACCATGTGTGAGTGAAAATCCTAGCATAGTGTAGGATCATAGCTCACTGGGAAAGAAGCTCGCTGACAAACAACAGTATAAAAATATCCCCAAGCAAACCGCAAAACTGAAGAGCGTCAGAAGAAGAAACTATTGCCATCAACAGCAATGCTGGCAATGTGGGGCACTGACATCTTGCCGGGACAGCCCTTGGCCAGCACCCACAAGAAATCACGGGCAACCTCAAGGGTGGGAAAGTAGCTTGGAGAAGAGGGACAGCAAGAGGGCAGCGTAGCCAGGATGTTGCTATTAATTACATTAGTAATTTCACACCTTTTATTTGAATTATTGATGCATGGGTGTCATTTTAATTGTACCAGTAGCAGCTTTTGCCTTATTTTAACTTGGCTAGCAACGAATTCTTGTATGTGTGTACAAGATTTTGACTGCACCAGGCCAGGCTTAGGATGTGGCACCAACACAAATGCTGTGAACTGTTTGATGAACTAGTTCAGGCACGTGAGGCTTAATGAGGGTGTGAGACTTAAAAGATTCAAGTTGTGGAACACATTTTCAGGAACCTAGGGGAAAAAAACATATAGCTTGGAAAATGAGGAATCAGACTGTTCCAGTGGCTGAAGAGAAACAAGAAGATGCTAGTCTTCCCAGGCTTGGAAGAATTCAGGTGGTAAGTACCTTTCATGCCAAGAGTGTCATAAACAGAGAAACGAAAGCCAACAGTGAATGTGCTTGCAAGAACACAAAAAGGAATATTTAATTGGGTTTTTCTTTAGGAAAAAAAATAGTAGAGGGGGAAAAAACCCTTCAGACTACCAGTTCATTTATAGATTTTTTTTCTATTTCTAAAGCAGCCTTATAACTAATTATTTATTTAATACAAAAGCCAAAAAAAAAGATGGTGACGAATAGAATGACTGGTGAAGCCCCACGTTACCTGCATCATTTACATCACTATGCAGTATTCTTGGTGCAGCAGGTAGAACATCGGTCCAAAGTAAACATGATCATGGGCTAACCGCAGGTTGTCTGAAATGTTCAGCATGTTCATTCACACGGTCATAAAAAAAAAATTCACAGCTTGATGCTTAATGTCACACTGATCAGCTGAGATAAAACTTAAGTAACTCTCTGCTCTGCTTATGCAGTTTCAGCCTGGATACACATTCAAATGTCTTTCCCTTGAAAGAGGGAAACTTGAGTGCAAGATCACAGGACACATCAGGATGTGTCCACCCAAATTACTCTTATGGCACTCGCAATCTCTCATTAAGAAATAGATGTCAGGACTCATTAGAGGGAAAGGCTGTGTGAAACTCCAAGGCACACATCATGACATGTGACAGAGCGAATTAATACAATGCCAGCGCGAAGCTTAAGGCGCAGAAGAGCTCAGTGGTGGTGGGTGCCATCCCCTCTTGGGGTCTCATCTTCTAGGTGCCAAAACATGTTAACAGAGTCATTGACTATCCTAAATCTACTAGCACCATTTGGATGATATTTTAAATATTAATGTTTGGACAGGATTTGCCAAGTGGAGCCATTGTGCACATGCCCAGGCCTTCCCTGTTGGCACGTCATGAATTGGTCACCCGTAAGTTCTTGAGAAGTAACAAGGCAACTGGAAGCATGAAAATTCCAGTGTGTTTTGTTCATCAAAACACAGCTTTCTCTCTCTACACATTGTAGGCAGCTGCTTGCAGTACCATTCCTTTTGGACAGATAACCTGAGTCGTGTAGGAAGGTAAAATATTTCCCTTTCCTTCTTCCCCCTCATGAAAAAAACCTCATTCTTCTTAGCATGTAATCCTCAAGAGAAATAGAATATTTTCTATGTGAAAAGAAATCCTGTTATGGGTAGATGAGTTTCTCATACCGTGTGCAAAGTGGCTATCATCTCCACTGACCCACCCGCAATTGGGCCTACAGGGCCACATGTTGCGCCGTATCTAGCTATGGAGAATTCCTCAAAGCCCCTCTCTTCTCTTTTCTGCCTATCTTTGTCCTTATCTTGTTACAGATAACCCTCTTCAACCTTTTCTTTTGCTCTAAGCCCTTCCTGATTTCTTGACTCCTAATTCCTTTCTTCCTTGTGCCTACACAACATTTCTCAGATGTCTTGTCCAAAAATCCCTCAGCCACATTGAGATGCCATGGGATGGGATCCATCTTCATTAGGCTCGTATCAGTTACTGCAGAGAAACAGTTTGGGTCTCGTTATCACCAGAGCATAGCTGAGAGTAGTAAAGTGAATTGCTCTCTAAAAAAGCCAGGTTTTCTAGGAGTAGAGACCTAGGTCTAAAATTAGTCCTAATTCTAACTTGTCCTATACACATCCCTCCAAAACAACTTGTACCAACCTCCACTGCAAACATAAGCAATGTCTCCTTTAACATGCATGCATGTAAGAATATTTTTTCTCTTACTAAGGCATAAAAAAATCTGTGTGATCAATCAAGCCACTAATTCTGTCCTCTGGGTCTGCAGAACTTGCCAAAGATAACCTTAAATTAGGCCACCTGCTGACAGCTCACTCAGGCCATCTGGGTATGTCTCACTTCAAAAAAGTCCTGTCTCTGGCAATGATGACACCTTGGGATCTTCTGGTTTTGGCCTCTCAGTCTCCTGAGAGGAGGAACATGAAAGGTATAAAGCAAAGAGGCAGCCAAATAAAGTGCAACAGCCCATCATGTACAGGTGAGCAGACTTCTAGATTTAATTCCATGAACTATGAATATAATTATACATGCAGGCTAAGATTCATCTCACCTAGGATTAGCTGACGTTATCAAAATTTTAATATCTATATGCCTTTTATCTTTAAGCATGAGAAATGAACAGAAAACAACACTTTCATCATGGAAAAATGGAGAAATGTAGTTTTCTTAGAAGTTAAAGTTTCTGAAGTTAAATACTTCCTAAATAATAATTTTTAATTTCTTTATCCCTGAAAATATACATTAATTCTGAAAATGGAATGAAAATTAAGCAGTTGACTTGCTTCTCAGTTTCTTAAGGAAATGAAGAGACCACATAATTACACTGCCCAAGTTTTCCCCAATAACTTTTGAACTTATTAATTCCCTTCAAAACAGAAACGAGTAGAAATCTCTAATTATATCTCTTTTGATGTTTTGAAAAATCAGTAAGAACATAGATGAGACGCAGAACCATAAACCTCAGGAAAGAAAGGAGGCAGAACCATGACCTGTGCCACTGATGGTGGCTAATGAAGGCATCAACCTTTGTTTAGTGCCTCATCAGACAACTGAAACACCAATATTTCTGTGTACAATATTTCTCTTTCAACATCTCTTAAGGTTAACAGGCATGGAAAAAATGTAGCATGATTGTTTTAGAGGGAAAAGAGAAGATGTGCATTAATGGATGAAGATTAATAGAAAAATCAAGTTTCATCAATTCCAGTGCTTATGATAAAACTGGTTATTTGTTTGTATTTATTTGAAACTGTAAAAAGCTCACCAATTTGATAAGCTGTACCTATCACCTATTTGGGTTAGTAGGCTGGTAGGCCCTATTGGGGTTGATATCACCTGTTTGGGTTGGTAGGCTGGTATCAGTAGACCCCATAGTTAAAATGAGAAATGCATCCACTGAAAGAGTCTAGAAAAAAGGCAACAGAATAAGCAGAACTGCAGGAAAAAAAAAGACAACCCACAATAAAAGATATATTAAAAAGAAATAAGTTGTTTAATCTGAAATGGAAACTATTCAAGAGAAACCTCTGAACAGTGTAAAAATGTTCAGAGCGTGAATAAATTTGCTTCCTACCTGTGTTAGAAAGGACAAGAAGGGATCAGGGCTAACATTTCAAAAAAAGGGGCTCACACTAGACACTAGAAAAAAGACCAACAAGTTTGGACTGACATCCAGTAGAAATCATTCCTGAAAAGTTAGGGGAAGAGAGATCGACTAGCTAACTTCTCAGATTCCCCGCTCCTCTTGAGTCTATATAATGTAACTATACCATTTACGAAAACAGCCCATATGCCAAGTAAATATTGATGAAACCAGCACAAAAAAAAAGATTTTACATATCAAAACAAGGTAACAGATACTGAAATGCATTAAATAAGGAAGTTTAACGGAGTATGAAACTGTATTTGATTGATCTGTTTCTACTTGCATCGTACATTTCTCTACTTCATACCGTCGGTTCAAGAAGGAAATCACACACATTTGTTGACAGAGAGTAACCTTGTGGGGTTGTACATTAATGACGTTAGACCCAAAGGCAATTCTTGCTGGGTTTGAAATAAGGAACTGCCTGTTTGAACCTTGACTGCTTTAATAGTTCACACATTCATTTGGACTCTCCACTTTGCAAAAAATTGTAATAAAATCACCCCTTTAAATGTTTCCTTTGATGGAAGATTTTCTTCTGAATTTGAAACCGAGGACCCTCCAGCAATTTCAGCAATGATTTTGCCTTTTCATTGCTAGAAAGTGTAGCAACTTTTTGCTATATTTCATTTCCCTAGATATAAAAAAATGGAGTCCAAGCACCTAATTCTGCCTCCATCTAATTATTAAACACATTGGTGGCAGTCTGAGGAAGGGGAAAATCACAAGTCACTCCGGATCCACCATTTCCTCACTTAGATTCTCGCTATCTTCATTGCAAATGGAGAAAAGGACACTTTTTTTTTAATTTTACAGTGTATTAGACAAGCTTCAGCTTCTCAATTTCTCTCCATTTCTCTCCATTTAAAGGAGACGATAAAACTTAAAAATGTTTAAAACACTCCATATTTATTGTATTATTGAAACAGCTCAGGCAATACTGAGGTAACTATTTAGTTAAGACAATGAACCCTGAGCTGAGGTACTGATTTTTAGAATAGAATTATAAGAACTAATATCTGATTGAGGTGGTCAGAGTCTTTCTAAGGGTAATAATATAGCTTAGTAGCTGATAGAAATGGGGATGCTTTGGCTTATGCAGAGTTATGGATCACTTTGGCATTTGCAGAAAAAAAACAGAATCTCTTCCATGGAGAGCTGAAACTAGGACTAAAGACCAAAACTGGTTTTTCCCCATAAAGAATTTTTATATTTTGCTACCATTGTGTTGTGGATGTATTGTCTCAGTAGGCTTTTTTTGATCCATTTTAGAATAGCTCAGCTGATCCAACCCTGATCAGTTCACAATCATGTTAAGCCCAAAAAGATTCTTGTTTGCTTGCGTGAGCGTGCATGCACACACACACACACACACACACTTCCCTGCTCTGAGGTTTTTCATGAATGCATGACTTAGCATGACTCATAACAGGGCACAGAGCTGCTAATTAATCAGGGGAGGTTTAGATTGGATATTAGGAAAAATTTTTTACCCTAAAAGGGTTATCAAGCATTGGAACAGGCTGCCCAGGGAAGTGGCTGAGGCATCACCCCTGCAGGTGTTCAAAAGACAGGTAGACATAGTGCTTAGAGATATGGTTTAATGATGGGTTTTGTCAGTTAGGTTGATGGTTGGACTAGATGATCTGAAAGGTCCCTCCCAGCCTAGGCGATTCTATGATTCTAAAAAAAATAAAAGGAAAACCAGACAACAACAAAACAGTAAATTACTGTGCTCTGAAAGTTACACAGCCTGATTAATCCACTGCAAAATGATCAACAGCAACTGCTTGGCCTCCTTTCCCAAGAGCAGTGCTCCATAATAAAGAGAAGTTGATAGTCAGGTGTGTCTTGAACAAAGTTTTAAACATAAGGAACATGAATCTTACTTCCCACACACAAAGAATAAAACAGGATAAAAAAAAAAAAAGAAAAAAAAAAAAAGAAAAGTCCTTATTCTCAGTTCCCAAGCTTTTTACCAGCTTCCATAACAAAAATCCTCTCTCTGTCTTCTCTCCAAAACACTCGGTGTCTCCCCAGCAGGGCGAATCTCCAAATTTCCAGTTTGGAGCAGCTCCCTTCTGTGACAGCAAATCACTTTCCTGTGCATCTTTAGCTGGAGAGGTGTACTTGGGTTTGTATCTGCCATTACTTCAGCTACAAACTTCCCTGTTATTTGTATACGTCTTCTTAAACTAATTAACTTATGCCGGTGGTTTTAGTGAGTGGTTTTGATAAGATGTCATGCAACACACCAGAGAAGTAAGTCTCTGCTTGTGCGGTTACCACCGCTCTGACACCATCCTTTAGAGACCATAACAATTTAACTTTCTGGTTCTAATTTCAGCTCCTGTTTGTTTAGTTTTTGAACACCCCGGCAGCCTGCTGGTTGGTATATGTTTGCCTACACATATGACTACCGCCTGTTGAGTCAATAGCTAGAGAGGGATTGATGAGAAGTTGAAGTTATTGATGGAGCCCCATATCCTTGAAGCAACGCTGTTGTGTCTTCACTCACAGGTCCAGGCTTTCCTTAAATCCATGCTCCTGGAAGAAAGAGGGGAAAGAGACAGCGGGAATATTTTTTATCCACCTCAGATGATTTATCCCCTATCACACAGCCCTAGAGCAGTTGTGTGACACAGATGAGAGAACGGAGCAAGAATAAGTATTCATCAAACTTACCATTGGTGCCAAAAAAAGGTACCCACAGCTGTATTCTGACACAAGGGTTCATGTAAAAGTAAAGTTTTGTGCAACCACAGAGAAAGGGAACTATCTATTATGCACTTCAATCCCAGGACCTCACACAGGTCTTCACTGGTCACTGGTTTATTCACCGCAGTGAAAGGATCTTGATTGTGCAACCTGCACAACCACCAACAAAGAAGTGCAGTGATCAAGGAACCGTAACCACCAGATCAGCCAGTTTAATGCAAGCATGACCCAGCTGAGTTGTCCAATGGCAACTATATGTGTAAATGATATTTTCAAGTCTTTCTTTTCTCTGGGTGCTCTTTGGGCACAGCAAACAAGAAAAAACATGAACTGTGTCCTATAAAGTAGGATCTCTTGAAAAGGACAGAAAAAGTAAATGCAAAAGAGAGGAAAAGGAAAGGAAAAGAAGAATGGGGAGAAACAGCAGTAGCAGGTGGGCAAAAAAAAGAAAGGTATTCAAAATAGTAAAAAGCAAGAGAGAAAAGTCTTGAAGGACAATGGGTCAAAAGATTAAAAAGGCTCAAAGGAAAAAAAGAACGTGGAAGAGTTTCTGAAAATAAGTTGTCATTCATTTAAACTACATCATCTATGGTTCGGCCGATACCAACATCCCCTTTAATGTTTCAGGGTAGGGACATCCTCCATTTTCACCTCCCCATGTGATGATCCCCCCTCAGCCCCCTGCTCAGCCTTGTTTACCACTTGCCTTTTTTTCCTCTCTTCCCACTCCCTTCCCAGGCACTGTTGCTTCCCTGTGCATGTCACACATTTTAGTCCTTGGACCACAGTCTCTTCATCATCCCAGTCCCACAAGTGTCAGGCTGAAGTCTATTTGCTATGCTCTATTTACTTCCAGAGAAAGAAAAACAAGTAGCCATGAGGTGTTTTGGAGACTGTTGTTCCTGGTGTGGATTATGTTCATCGTGTCTTGCCAACGCGGATTGTACCAGCTGTGTAAGAGCAAGCATAGTAGCAGGAAAGTCTCTGCACGCAGCAGAGTAGTGAGCAGACTCTACCATCAAATTAACACTTTTATACTACCAAAACCCCACCCTTAAATAGCGTTACCTTCAATGCAACAGGAGGTGGCAGCAAAGAAAAATGGTAAGTTTCCCAAGTAACCCAGAAGGTGGTAAAACAACTGAATTAGTGCCTGGAGATGTGAAACATTAGCTTGGGGAGCTTTTGTCATTGATTCATTTCTGGTGGATTAATTAAAAAGGAAAGGTGTACTTAAAAAAACCCATATCTATATAATCACAGCAGAAGACTGTTTCTTGAGCAAATTAATTTTTTTTTTGTGGAAAAATAGTACAAAGGAAATGCTCCATTTTGTCCATTTGAACGTGTTTGTGGTAGACGCAGGTTTAACATCAAATCTTTCACGGCTTTTTCACAAACTTCAAATACAGATGGACAAATCACGCTTTATATTTTAAACAGGCATCCAAAACCTCAACCAGTGTTTATTTTTTTTATCAATATACCAGTACTCACCCATTTTGCATCACTTGAGACAAGATATAAACAAAACAACACAGAACATGAAAACCTTCTCCAGCAGGGACAAGACACCTTGGAAATACCTCGAGGATCGGGCACTTATACAGAAAATTGGACTTAACAATGATTAAAGTGAGGACCACAGCAGAAGAGAAAAGGGCAAATAACAATAACACTTGCAAACAGTTGAGACCAAAAGGCAACAAAATCTGACATAACTAATTTTTCACTCTCTTCAATTTCATAGAATCATAGAATGTGTTGGGTTGGAAGGGACCCTTAAAGGCCATCTAGTCCGACCCCCCTGCAGTCAGCAGGGACATCTTCCACTAGATCAGGTTCCTCAGAGCCTCATCAAGCCTGGCCTTGAATGTCTCCAGGGATGGGGCCTCCACCGCCTCTCTGGGCAACCTGGGCCAGTGTCTCACCACCCTCATTGTAAAGAACTTCTTCCTAATGGCTAATCTAACCCTACCCTGCTCTAGTTTAAAACCATTGCCCCTCATCCTATCACAACATCATCCTATCGCTAATTTGTGAGACCAGCTGTCTCAGAAAGGCAGAAAGGCAGCTGTCTCTGTGTCTGTGTCACACGGGTTTGAAAGACGAACAGAAATCTTCTTTTAATGGGGCTACAAGCATCAGCTTCTGTTTTTCTTATACGCTGACAAGTTTTGTGACTTTCTTGGGGGTTGTTAAATGTAAATCCAAAGCACCATGTGTTTATACATAGGGATGGATGTTCGAGGTCTCTCCATGTATGTGGCCCAGCACAGACAGCAGGCTGGAAACACCTACCTCAAAAATAAACCCACTTTTTCTCTTACCGTTTTACGCCTTTGCAAAATGTGTGACATGCAATGGCCACAGTGGCTCACTGAATTGATGCTACTTCGATGACATCTCTGTTCTGGTGACTGTCTCCAGGGTGCCAGGACTGCATGACTGCTTCTGCAGCTGCAAAAGTGGTGCCAAATCTGTATAAAATGGGAGTCACCCCTATAGACAAGCATGTTGTCCCAAACTCCTGACAGCATCTGCTGTGTCTAGGCATGCCACTGAAGGAGAAGGTGAAGACAACATTGTCAGCTTTGCTAGATGACTATCTGAGAGATGCCATCACCACCAACAAGCACGAAACAGAGGTCCATGCTGGCAATGATGTTTCCACACCCATATGTCAACCACAGCAAAACCACCTAGCAGAAAATACCAACAAAGACTTTCAGAGGGTTTTCCTGCCGTTTCACCTGTATTTTTGTTTACCACAAAAGCGGTGCTACTGTCCTAAACCAGCTCAAGAACTTAAATTAATCATTTTCCCTGCTAAAGCATTCAATAATTCATTCAATAGCATCCTGGCTTGTATCAGGAACAGTGCGGTGAGTAGGACTAGGGCAGTGATGGCCCCATACTCGGCACTCAATACTGCGTCCAGTTTTGGGCCTCACCACAAGAAAGCCATTGAGGTGCTGGAGCGTGTCCAGAGAAGGGGAACGGAGCTGGTGAGGGGTCTGGAGCACAAGTCTTGTGAGGAGCGGCTGAGGGAGCTGGGGGTGTTCAGCCTGGAGAAAAGGAGGCTGAGGGGTGACCTTCTCGCTCTCTACAACTTCCTTTCACTAAAAGGTTGTCAAGCATTGGAACAGGCTGCCCAGGAAAGTGGTGGAATCACCATCCCTGGAGGTATTTAAAAGACATGTAGACGTGGTGCTGAGGGACATCATTTAGTGGCAGCCTTGGCAGTGCTAGGTTAACAGTTGGACTCAATGATCTCAAAAATCGGAAAAAAGGACAAATGAGTTGCCCATGGAGGAGTTTGTCTGACCTGCAGCTATTCACCTAGAATTCAAGTGTCCGGTCATCAAGCCCTGTCTATGGACACACCGGCACTTTCCAAAGGCAATTTGCCCCATTGTGCGCTTGCCAGTCCCTGCTGGAACAATATATCTTCTTTCTAAATACATATATAAATATATATAGTGTACATGTAAACATTATATAAGATATATATATAAATACATATAGAGAGATCATATTCAGAGATTATTTTCACTGCAGTTAATATGTGATTTACAGAGCTATATAAATATCCAGACAAAGTGGGAACACAGCATTAGGAAGAGTGTTTGCAGCTATGAAATCTCATCACCCAGCACTGCAGGCAACCCCAGTGTAAACTGACACTGACCCTTCCCTTCCCTTCCCTTCAGACTGGTTATTTGTTCCTTTTGGGTTTACCGTAGGTCTATTCCTGACCTTCATTCAGTGATGATTAGGGACCTTTCTCGCATGTTCAGCCTGAACATACACCTATTTATTATTACGTTGAAACTCTCCTGTAGCTCTGATAACTCTTTCCCTGTTCCAGCATTTATTTCCCCAGTGTACGAGAGGCCAATATCATTTCAACCTTCATTTTTCCATCCAAATAAACGAAGTACCTAAATTCTTCATGAAGTGAGATTCCCCATTTCTCAGACCACAGTTAGTCACTCTCAGGATCTGCTTTAATTTATCCATCTTTATCTTTATTCAATGTGAGACACTACAGCCTAGGTGAGGTGTATTATTCTATGATTCTATGTCCACAGCAAAAAAAATGTAGCCTAATTCTTGAAACAGCCACTGTATTAATTGTACCTTTTCTCCACAAACAAAAGGATTACATTTTAATGACTAATTCTTTTTTCATACTATAGCAAGTATCGCAAAGATAATGTTGTTGTTGTCCTCAAACTGTGACCTATCAGTAAATCCAAAAAGCTTTTATATAAATCAAACTATGGCTCATGGTGGGGATTTAATTACTTCAAGATGTATAGAAGCAGAGAATCTATTTTCTGATGTTGTAATATATGTAAGATAGTAAGCATATATTTAGCATAAGAAAGTTCAATGTGCTTTTAAACTCTTTTACTATAATACATACATTTTTAACCAGACAATTGAAGTTCTGACTCCAAAGTAGATTAACTGGGAGATGACAAAATGAACAGAGTCAAAATCAGAGGGTGAATAAAATCAAACGAGGCATTGCAACTATTTAAGACAGTCATAATAGATTATATTCACTAAGAGACATAGACCAAAGAAGAGGCAGAGCACTGAGTGAGCATGGAGAAGTGAAGACGTACCCTAAACTCAGGGCCGTGGTAAGCAGCTAACCCTGGTTCAGTCTCACAAAAGTCAATGAGAACAGACCCAACTTTCTCTTGTGTAAGCCCTTCTTTTATAAGATTCTTACTGCAGGATAAATCATACTACCAGAGGGATGGAGAAAACTTCTGCGTAAGTAAGAGAGCGCTCTGCACTCAGTGGATTAATTTTACACTTTTCACACTCTGAGAGCCTAGTGTCCCACGTAGCAACTGAGTAAAGTTCCAGCAAAAACGTGTAACCTGAATTGTTACCCTCTAAAAATACTTTCTTCCTAAAGGAATAAAAGATTTGAAAACAGGCAAAACCATGCCATGGGTAAGCCTACACCTTAACCATTCCAAGTGTTGAGAAGAGGTCTATTTATTTATTTTAAATCCCCTGCTGTTCACAGTCTCTCTCTCTAAATGGTGACACATGAACGCTATGATCTCTGCTGAGATACTGGGAGCTCCCACTCAGAAGGCTGGACCTTATAACGTGAACTGGAACTTGAAAATAAAGTCTGTCCAAGAAGCAGAAAATGCTTTAACAAATAACTTCTCTGTAATTGTAAGCACATCATTTCCACATAAGGTTCTCTGGAAGGCACAGAAGGAAAAAAGGTAATTACTGGAACGCTAGCTGGAGTTTTCACGACTTTGAGAGCAATCCCTTGAGGACTGGTAAATGGCTAACGTCTTCCTATTAAAGTAAAGAGATTAAAAAAAAGACTCCGGCATATCACGACAGGGAATCACACACTAACCATCCACTGCTGAACTTGCTTAGATTATTTCAAGGGCATCAACATCAATTATATATACACCGCACATCTGCACGCAAATACATGCTGGTAGGAGCTAGTGCAGTGCATATTTCCAAGGTCACTGAGCGCTTCTCTAAGAAAAAGTGTTTTGCCATTCCTGTTTGTTTGGAGCGAAAAAAAAGAAACCATGAATAAATTTCCTCTGTTATATCAAACCCACCAAAACCAGATCAAACTGACTAGAACGGTACGTTGGCAATTTCTTTCAGTAACAAGAACAGAAAGATTTTCTGCTTCTACCCAGCAAGAATTTGACCGAGTGCTTATAGCAAAAGTGAAGCGTAGAACTATTGTGGAAAGAGAGGCACAAATACAGGTGTAAGTGAAGCAATAGGACAAGAAGAAACAGCCTCAAGTTGTGCCAGGGGAGGTTTAGATTGGATACTAGGAAAAATTTCTTCACTGAAAGGGTTATCAAGCATTGGAACAGGCTGCCCAGGGAAGTGGTGGAGTCCCCATCCCTGGAGGTATTTAAAAGATGGGTAGACGTGGTGCTGAGTGACATGGTTTAGTGGTGGACTTGGCAGTGCTAGGTTAATGGTTGGACTCGATGATCTTAAAGGTCCCGTCCAACCCAGATGATTCTATGATTCAGGAGGCAGAGTATTTTCCTTCAGTCCTGAGAAACAGAGATGGAGCATATGAACTCAACTTTGCGGTTCGGAGGAGGGATGCGAAGCAGTGCAGCCAAGGAGAAAGCTAAGCAGCATGAGGCTCCCACACAAAATGTAATAGCAGGATCAAGTGTTCCTGCCATACTGCTGTGAGGGAGGGGAAGGAGATACTCAGATGCTCTGGGAGAGCCAGGGTCTTCCATATCTTGAATTCAGTGCAAGCATTAATGCTTGTTAGTTCTTGGGGGAATTACCTGCCATATTTTGGAAAACAGAAGAAATGGCCATTGCATTTTAAGAAAGATTATTAGTTTCCTCTGCATGTCCCTTTGCTCCTCAGCTGCCAGCTCGGGAATAGCCAACAAAATTCCCTGGGGCGTTGTGGTGCCCAGCCTCGTGCAAAAGCAATCAAACACAATCTGTGGGGAGGGACCTCCGTCATCCTCTCTGTGTACTAGCATGTGCCATAGTACTCAAAAACATGTGAAATGCAAGGCAGTGGGATCCATTTCCCTTAAATCTAGTGCTCCAGAAATTAAGCATCCAGTCCAGGATAGTCCATAAGCTCCATAGACAAGGGTGACACGCAGGTACCTCCAAACTGAGGTTCAATCCCAACTCAGCATGGAAGCACACGGAGATATCCCATGGAGAGGGCTTCTCCCAAGAACGTTAAAGTTCATAAATAAGGTACTATTATAGAGGGGACTTTTGGAAAAACTTGCAATGAATTCAAACCATTCAAAATACGGGAATATTTTGCTCTTGTCATACAAATGCAATTCCTGCTTCACAAATTCGTTATCCAGGAGGCAGGCACTCATGCAACAATGAATATTTATAGGTATTTCACTGAACTATTCTTATCTGTGCTTTGATGAAGTCCCTAATCCTTCTATGCCATGAAAATAAAATGGATTTACTTTTGCACCGAGACAAACAAATACAGTTCAGCCATTAAACCACCCCTACCAGGGCAGACCATTTAACTCACCGCCTGGCAGTTATTTGCCGGCACTGAAAGCTGCAGCCTGTAATGCATCACTGGAAACGTGTCCATCTGCCTTCACATGCACAATGGAGAAGATTTCTTATAATAATTTTATTTTTGATCCATTACCACATTACGGTCCTCTAAAGTACCAGTAAAATGAGGCTTGTTCAAGCTCGGAAAGGTCTTCTGGATAAAATCTATAGGATGGCAAATACATGTGCTTGAGATGTGCAATATTATTTGCTTTTGAATCACTTACTAGGACACTAGGAGGCTTGTTTCTTACCTCAGATTGAAAACCTGAAGAGACGACTCTCAAACTCTCTAGAGCAGAAAGGTGTAGGTAAGGTTTTCTTTCTTGTTCTCACACAACTGTGCTATTTGATTAAAGGCTCTCAGACATTGCACATAAAGGCTTTCTCCTTACGCCCCAAATTAATTTTTAAGTTATTTAACTAATAATTTTCTATATCTATTATACCGTCCACTTAATTACAAGGTGCCTCCTTCCTATTCACTCTCCCAGAGATTTTTGGAGCCCTGAAATACAAGATTTCTAAGTTTCCAACATTACTGTTCCCAAGTCACCACAGAGAATACTAAAGAGAGAGATACTTATCTATACCTTTGTGATTGGCTTTTCATGCTTTTGCTAAACAAAATTAATGTTTGTTTAATTAACAATTTGCCAGGAAAATTAGAGCATGCCGAATTTATGCTAAAGTTCAAGATGATCGGTACATACGGGTGATTTTTCTGAGGAAAGTTCACAGTCAGAAATATTGCCTCAAGAATGTTAATTTAATCAAGTCACACTGACATTTTCCCCTAAAGAAAAATCAGATAATAACAGGGAAAAGTCATATCACCTCCTATTTCTAATGAAAACAAATAAACTATTTCTAATATATCTCAGTACGAGTGACATGGCTGTGCAATACCAACAGCGTAAAATGTTTCACTGGTGCAGCCAGTTTACATGTGCAAAAGTGAAATCATGCAGTAACTTGCTAAGACAAAAACTTGTTTCCATTATTCTCCCTGAGGAATTTCTTTAAACATTTTTTTTCCCCTAATACATGATTATATCTTATACCACAACAGATAGCCTCAATGAAAGAGGATTTCATAAAATCCCAACTAGCACAGAAAATCTAGTAAAATAATTAAGACGAGGTGATTTTCTGAGAGAATATTTAGTGCCAGAGGCAAATCAAAAAAACATACCTTGATATTAAGAAAAAGAGAAGAATGTGTCAAGCGTGGAGGGGAGGAAGGTTACGGATTAATTACAAAGTGTGTGTTGGGCATTTTTTTTTTTACATTAGACACATTTTGACTAAATTTGAGTTAAACCTTCAGTCAGACAGGTACTAAATTGGTATCAATTACTCCATGTAGGAAGATGTTAAGGAAAAATATGGAGCAAGAGACAAGTAACTGGCCATCTAAAACATCTGCTCATAATTAACATCATGAAATTAATGCAGGAAACAGAACTGGACATGACATTGGTTATTTATGTTACATTACAACCTGTGGTAAAACTGGACTGCTAAAATTACCAAATTGCCTCCAGGCAATTATCAGGAGCAGCTTGACCGACATCAGCTCAGCAGAACATAGGTATGAAAGTTGAGTTTTGGTATCAAGTACATCTGAAAAGAAGTGCTTTCACAGGGAGACCACAGACGTACTGTTTTCATAAAGTGTTCTTAAAAAGGTTCACAAATTGAAAAGAGCCCCAACTTTTACCACATAAGATTATATTTCATAATCTCACACATGCTTTCTACTATACTCTCCCTGAGAAGAGTTGGGTTTACCGAGGTGGAGGATTGTTTTACTTACATTACCTGTATTTTTCTTACAGACTTACATGGTTATATGACTGATGGGAATAATCTGGATAAGATCTGAGATTATGTCAATCTCCAATACCTCTCCAGAACTGCTAATATCTAGAGAAACGAGTTATGGTTATTTCTTGGTCCCAGGGATGAAATCCTGGTGTTTTGGTTTAGGAGCCGGACAATAAAGAGGGCACGTTTTGGTGTCCGTGGGTATTACACCTTAAAAATGTATTTTTGTGGTTTAGAAAAAATACTTTTTTGCATTTCCTTTGTGCAGATGACTCTGGATGATAAATGAGGTGCTTCACAGGATGGAGAGCTCAGAGCTCACACTGCAAATTCCCGGCGGGTCTGTGCTAACACCGATGAAAGAGGGGGAAAATCTATGACATTAAAATGACAGATTCCATTATATTTGCACCTTCAGTGGCTGTCTGGTCAGGAAAAAGAAAGTGTGAATGTGCTGAGCAAGATGACTTTGACTTTTAAAAACTGCTTTTATCAAGGTCACGCAAGCAGCCCAAACTTTTAATTGGGCACCATTCCCTCACCGCGGGGATGCTCGCCCTGCCCTTGGCTCATCTCTGGCTTTACATAGCGTTAGCAACGTGCTCTCAATGCGATGGAGAGACCGGCCATTTCCAAAGGTGCTCGGCTCACAACCCAGCAGGAAAAAGATGTTTCAGAGACGGTTGTTAGGGCTGTATCGAGCACACATGCGTAAACAAGCTGAGAACTGAGAAAAACTAAAACCACAGCCCATCTGAAAGTCTATCAGAAAGTTCCCATGGCAGCAAAAGCAGCAAGAAGAAGGAGGGTAAGAAAAGCCATTATTTGGTTCACACTACAGACACAGGAAACATTGAATGAGGATTCAAAGTCAGATTTTCATCTCAAATTCAACGTTGTCAAAGGATACACAATAATTGTTTTCATTTTTTTTCAAAATGAAGTTGCTTCCAATTCTTTTCTCGAACCATTTCAGAGCGGGTGGAGGAGCCTTCTGCTTCCCCAGAAAACTGGGTCTTTTGTTGTTAATAAAACAGCAAACCTCTAAACCATTCAGTTTGTTATCCAAAAGTTATTAATTTTGTAAGCAAATTGTTTGATTTTTTTGTTTCCATATTGTTTCCATATTTTCATTCTTCCACATGGTTTCCATTTTTCAGTCAATCTGTACGGGAAAATTCTTGTCTTCACCTCAGCCTCTCCAAGAAGCAACTGTTTGTATTTTTGACGATAAAAAAAGTTAGAACAAGGAAATTAATTTATGTTTTTCCTCATATTTCTCTTAGATGAGTGCAGGCAACAAAAAATCGCATTACTCTGTAGCCCCAGCCATGGATGCTCTAACAGATATCACATCCTTGCTGTTGGCCACAAATTGGTAAATTTTAATCCTATCAGAGATATTTCACGTTATTTGGTGGTTTATTTTTAATAGCTCTACATATCCAAAGCCCTATAAAAATGTTAACAAACAAAAGAATTTATTCCGTGCACAGCCTCGATTGATATTGAGTAGACAGATTTATTTTTTCCTGCACACAGAGAGGATACGTACTGTATTTTGTTACATGCAGATGCATACACACACCTTTAAGTCTGGTGATAAAGCCAAAGAAATACCTTTCATCCACAAATAAATCTACTTCTTCCTATCTTTAGAGCGTCTAAGTAAAAAATTTAAAAGTTAATGCACTGAGAACTGTGTTGCTTGAGAAACTAAAATCATAAACTTCATCTGAAAGATGCTACAGAGGTATGCAACCAGAAGAAAGCTGAAATTCAGATGGAACTTGCCTCAAATGCTGTTTTCCAAATTGGTATTTTGTTGCACTGATGCTTTCTTCCTTCCTAACTTGTACAGAACCTGGCCTGAAGGAACACTAAGATGATCTCGGTATAAAAGCAAGACAACCCAAGTTTCAGACTTCTTACATCAGAGCAACGAAAATTTTCAACAACTTCCCCAGTTGCTCCTTCAAACTTTCAGTTTTTATTTACTTATTAAGACGATTGCACTGTTGTACAAGAGAACAGAGCAAAGCCCATTACATTTGTTTTCTGTATTTCTTCTTTGCATGGTTTCTCTTTACTGCACCAATAAAATAACTTTGGTCTGAAAACAGCATTAAAGCATTGTGGGCATCATGGGTTTACTCTGAAGAAATAATCCAAGAATTTCTTTAACACTATTTGGATTTATTTATGTTGTCATAAGATCTGTCTCTGAGCCACATGACTTGTTTTTATTTCCTGGAAACAATGATTTAGTTATGTCAAATCACATCAAGCTAACTAGAGTTCAAGCCCAGAGTTCAACAGTTGAAAAGAATATAATTTTTAACAGAGTTTCTTTCATAAAAACACATGACTCCAGACATAATGTCTGTAGAATACCCTTTTCCCCTTGTATCAGCAAAACTAACAATTAAGGGCAATGACTTTTGTTTAGTAGGGGCATATTTGCAAGTATTTCTCTTACCTGTTACAAACACCTTTCAGAGTGGAATTTCAGAAATACACTCATAATGAAAAACATTCAAGAGGAAGCCTTCAGAGTCACTAGCATTACTATTATTCATTATTATTACTATTATTATTATTACTATTCACTTGTGCTGTGGCATCAAGTAGGATCTTGATCTGTGGTCCAGGATTCCAGCATGAGGAGCTCTGTGCAATGATAACACAGAAAAATAGGTTGTGTCCTCAATATTCATATTTGGTACTCAGGTCAGGTCTGTGTCCCCCCATTTTACCAAGGCAGAAGTTAACCAAGGTCAGAGAAAACAGCTTCCAGTGTGGAGACCTTCAAGGAATAAACTCCAAGGTTATAGTCCTAATGCCGTAAGTAATCACCCACATAAATGATTGGACTCCTCAACTTTTCTGAAAATCAAGTTATCAACAACTTTCACTACTATAAATAGCGTGCATGGATTTTTTTTTTAAACAGAGTTAAAAAATACATTCATATGTAAGTCCCCGTAAAAAACATTTAGGTAGATTCACATTTGAAAGTATTAATGCCTTGCTACAGGAAGGACTAATTAATTGAAGCATTAAGATTCTGAATGGCTTTAGTACGAGCTGTGGATTGTCGCAGTCCTGATTACAGTCAGCCTGACGTGTCTAACCACAAAAATCAGTAAAACATTTTTCCTTTTCTGAACAAATGTATCCTGACCAGGGAGATACACAGCAGGACTGGGCCTGCAAACTGTTATCGGACCTTCCCCATGGCAAACTTTCAGGTTTTTTTCCCTCTCCAAAGAGCAAACATGGAGTTTTCAGCAGCTCTACCTGTGACCATTTCTGCTTCAACATTGGTGCCCATGTCCAACATGTCCAGTGTTAAAGTATCCCCACACATCTTCTCCAGGAGGATGACAGCCTTAGAGCTATTCTGGGATACAATTATCCATACTGACATTAGAAAAGGAGGATTCACTTCTTGAGGTTCCCCAAGAGAATTTACACACTGGGAGAAATTAGGACTGAGTGACAGCTGTTCAAGTAATCTCCAGAGAGAGAGAGAACTATTCCATCATCAGAACAATTATATTTTAGGGATATTTCAGTTGAAAGTCATGCTCCTTTGACTTACGCAGCTTTCCTTCACATTTCTTCACCTCTCTGCAAACTAGTGTTCATAGAAAAGCTGGAAGCAATCACAGTGTTTCTCACTCCACCCATGTCCTTTCTCCCCTCTGGCTCTAAGATTCCATTTCCATAAAGCACGTTTATTTTTAAGAATCTTGTAGTAGCTCAAGTGATGAGGAACGTCAGCTATTATACAGCTCTATAATTCAAGTAATTTAGGATTGTGGCCAGAAAAGAGGGACGCATTCCTTTAGAAGGAAGGAGTCACGCATTCATCAGGAGCATCCCATTTCGCATGCTTATTCCTTGTAAACTCTCCATAGTAAAGCGTCCTACATAGGGGCTGCCTTCTGCTGATGACAAAACCATAGAATCACAGAATGGTTTGGGTTGGAAGGGACCTTAAAGGTCATCTGGTTCCAACCCCCTGCCCTGGGCAGGGACACCTCCCACCAGACCAGGCTGCTCAAAGCCCCATCCAGCCTGGCCTTGAACACCTCCAGGGATGGGGCAGCCACAGCTCCTCTGGGCAACCTGTTCCAGTGCCTCACTACCCCCACAGCAAAGAATTTCTTCCTGATATCCAACCTAAATCTCCCCTCTTTCAGTTTAAAACTGTTACCCCCTCGTCCTATCATTACACTCCCTGATAGAGTCCCTCCCCATCTCTCCTGTAGGCCCCCTTCAGGTACTGGAAGGCCGCTATAAGGTCTCCCCAGAGCCTTTTCTCCTCCAGGCTGAACAACCCCAACTCTCTCAGCCTGTTCTCATAGCCGAGATGCTCCAGCCCTCGGATCATCTTCGTGGCCCTCCTCTGGACCCGCTCCAACAGGTCCATGTCCTTCTTGTGCTGAGGGCTCCAGAGCTGGACACAGGACTCCAGGTGGGGTCTCACCAGAGGGGAGCAGAGGGGCAGAATCCCCTCCCTCGCCCTGCTGGCCACGGTGCTTTTGGTGCAGCCCAGGATGCGGTTCGCTTTCTGGGCATATTTTCTTGAAGCAGCCTGATGGCCAAATGCCTGCATCCAGCGGCAGTCTGTCTGTCACAGCAGGTCCCAGGCGGGGTTTCAAGGGCTGGTTGCTGAAGGCCAAAGCCTCCCATGAGCTAGTCAGAAAACCTAAAGATTTGGAGTTTTTTATCTTTGCCAACATTGCAATTGAGTTGCCTTGTATCTGTTCCAGATGTCAACCACTAATTTTTATGAATTTCTCAGTAACCAAAAATTTTGTCTCGACTCTCCTTTTTTCTTACAGGTTTTCACACACATTCATTACAGGAAGAAGACACAAATTCTTATTAGTTTAACCCAGCTTGTGACCCAAAGGATGCATTTGTGTACCAAATTAATTCTTCTGTCAGCTAGCAAAAATGGAAATCAATACAAATTCAATACTACAACTCCTCTTCTGAAAGGAAAAAGACAGGTCAATCTATCTAGCTTGCCCAAAATAAGGTTCAAAGGTGGTTTGATCACATCTGACAGGAGAAGGCTCTAGTTAATCTCAACAGTTTCTTTTGGCCTAAAAAAGAAAAGCTTAAAAAATTAATATCAGTGAACTTTTTCCCAAAAGCAGACGTTTTCAAGACACACGCTTACTTCTTGGCAGTTCATTTTAGAGTCAGTGGGAATTTTACTACTAAACACCACATTTCAAAGTCACCCTTCAAGTCTTGTCTTCAACAGATCTTTTGGCAGATCCTGACATGCTTTATACTCTAGAGTAGCTTTACATCTTATCGACAAAAGGGTCAAAATCCTCTGTTCTACTGCCCTATTCTGGCTGTGCCCAGCAGTGCTCATACTCGCAGTACGGGAGATAACGAGAGGATTTCTGCTGTACCTCTCCAGCTGGCTAGATGAATACCTTGGGCTCTGCAGCGCGCAGAGATTAAGATAACATTTTGCAATAACGCAGAAGCTAAGCAAGAAATCCAGGCTGCCCCAGAGCTCCCAAGCCAACCCATCCCAGCAATGTGGGAGATTTTCAGCTACAGCACGACAGGAAAAAAAGGATTGCATGAGTAAGTGTCATTACCCAGAAACAACGAATCTTTTAGTGCGGAGAACTCTCTCAGAGAGACACACCGCAGTGTGGTGGATCTGACGTGATTTAAACAGGCGACTGGTACCCCAAGTCTGGTTCTGCTCTCTCGTACCACAAGAAGTCAGGATTAACTACTGACGTCAATGGAGCACTTCTGGAAGAAAAAAACAATACACTCCAAGAGCAGGGATGGGGGCCAAAGATACTACTAATGAATGGCAGGGTTTATGAAAAAGGTTGGCACCAATGCAAGTATACTGATGCAATTCCCCCACCTTCCTTTTCCTTACAATTGCCATCAAAGAGCCAGACAAAGTAGAGAGCTCTGCCCAGGGATGGCCACCTGTAATACTAGAAATTCACGTTTGGCTACTGATAACAATGCTGCAATAGAAAGAGAGGCCTGGGATCGTTATTGAGTGTTAAGGCCAAAAGGGACAATTTCACGGGCCGGAGAACTGCTTTCACACCACTGTACAGATCCTGGTAATTAGTGTTTACCAAAAGCCTGATCAGAGAAAGGAAAACCCACTGCTTCTCAAAATACTTTGTTCCACCACCTACTTGTCCTTCTTCAGGAAGGGTATTTGAAGTTGGACAAATTCAAGCTAGATATAGCTCGATTTTCCAATAACCCAGTAATTGTAATGGTCTTCCTGTTCCCTGGCCAGAGATGTTGCAGCATGAATAAGAAACAAATTCTAAAACTTGACTTGCAGTCCCCAAGGGTTGGAATGATCTTTCTAATCAATCCATTGTTCAACACTTAATCTTCAAACAACCCAAACAGCTGATTTATTCCTGGTCTCAACTTGAAACAAAAGTACCCAAAGGGTACATGTACATCTGTCACATGGGCTGAAGAGCTATAATTAAACACTGATGCTTAAGCAAGCAAGAGAGCACTGGGCTTTTCAAGTTTAGCACTGCTGAGCAAATAAAAGTGCAATTCCATGTACTGTCTGCAGTTAAGTAAATAAATTGACCTAAGATGACTTTTTCCAGTTGTGAAAAAGAACGATTTTAGCACGTGGCTGCAGTAATTAGTGACAGATGAACTATTTTTGTGAAATCAGAAGAGGCATGCACCTTTTCCCGAAGTTTGAGCTAGCCTCAAGGTGTCACTAAAGTCGGGCTGGGTTTCAGATACCATGGGAACCTGAGGGGCCTGAAGGAACACGGCGTCTAACCAAATTTGACCTGAAAAAACTTTAAACCATTAGAAAGGTTTCTCTTTGTTACATTTAGATGGAAGTCATTCAAGAAAAACACCTCCAAGTACAGGGTTCAGAGCAAAACCATAGAAAGATTTGATTACACCAAAAGATAACAGAAAAGTTAACATTATGTATAACTCCATTAGCATTTGATATTGAACATGTTCCCCTTGGGAGAATGAAAACAAAAAAATTTGTCTTACAGCGAAGACAGAATATGTTAGAAATTATAAGCTAAGTCATCAGCATCACTCTGCCTACAGGACACACATGGGATATCTGACCTGGGGGTCAGTGCGAGCAAATGCTGTTGGGTTTATAATTTTGACCCCACCCCATTCACAGACGTATTGAAAATACATTCACATTGTAGTATTAGCCTAAACAAAAACAAACAAAAGAAAAAAAACCAAAGACAATGTCTTAGGGAAAGCCCAGCAGTACACCAGGCAGCTGCCCTATGGCATAAGCCAGGAGGCCACAAGAGGTCCATGTCTTAACCTTCAAAGAATTGGAGGTGGGCACTAGAAACAAAAGAGACAGAGACATTGGGAAAGGGGGAAAGCCAAGAGAGACAGAAAGAGAATTTTGCAGAAGAAAAAAAGTTGTGAGAGGGAACTCCGATCCATGGGAAAGCAGGTAAGAATAAAATGCTCAAAATAGCAAAGGAATCCACTTTTACCCAGACAAGGAAAATACAAGGCTTGTTGGCCTTTCTGAGAATCAAAAGCTTTGACTATTGAGAAAAGGGGAAAAAAAAACAACAAACAACACTGATACTGGAGCCGCAGGAGGCGGCAGTGCCCCCAAGGGTCTCCATCACGGGAGCAAGCCCACCACAGATTTTAGGTGCATCTTCACGATGGGGACAGACCTGAAAAAGTGCTGCATGTCCAAACCTGTGCTTTCCCCCCACACCCTGAAATAAGATTTTTTGGGAGGGACATAAGCCTACAAACCCTGCTTGTCTAGCAGAACATTCCGTTAATGCCTAAAGCCAAGCAGACTGACCACAGGGCACCACGGCATTTCTCAGCGAGGCAAACCAACGAGCCAGACCCAGAGCCTTTGTGAAGGACCACAGGTCAAGCACCCGCTGGTTCTCAGAGCCGCAGGCAGCAGGCTGGAAGCGTGCCTGGAGCTAGCAGCGCCAAGCCTCGCAGTGCAGGCGAGCGTCTACCACAAGCAAATTTTACAGAGGGCAGCCCAGCAGTCTCGTTCACAGCCTGCCAAGGCTCTGCTGGTTTGGCATCTTCCTCTCTTTTGATTGACCAACCCTGAAGGAGATGCCTGTGCTAGATGGAAAAAGAGAAGAGAAATTGCCTGGCTCTCTCTGGAAAGGCAATGTAAAACTTGAGGTATTTGCAGTAAATTAATGTACTGCCCAAGAACTTGTTTTGGTGTCAACCTTGACCAAAAAAAAATATTCAATTTTACCTGCCCGGCCAAGGAGCTCTGACATCTGTCTGTGCTTGGCCACACAACCAATGTTGTAGGTCTGCAGGAAAAAAAAAAAAAATTGCATTGTCCCATGGTGAAATCACACCTTGAGGGCTGTGTTCAGTTTTGGGCCCCTCACCACAAGAAAGGCCTTGAGGTGCTGGAGCGTGTCCAGAGAAGGGCAATGGAGCTGGTGAGGGGTCTGGAGCACAAGTCCTGTGAGGAGCGGCTGAGGGAGCTGGGGGTGTTCAGCCTGGAGAAAAGGAGGCTGAGGGGAGACCTTCTCGCTCTCTGCAACTGCCTGAAAGGAGCGGGTAGCCGGGGGGGGTCGGTCTCTTCTCCCAGGTAACAGGTGATGGGACAGGAGAAAACGGCCTCAAGTTGCACCAGGGGAGGTTTAGACTGGATATTAGGAAAAATTTCTTCACTAAAAGGGTTGTCAAGCATTGGAAGAGGCTGCCCAGGGAAGTGGTGGAGTCACCATCCCTGGAGGTATTTAAAAGATGGGTAGATGTGGTGCTGGGGTACATGGGTCAGTGGTGGACTTGGCAGTGCTAGGTTGATGGTTGGACTCAACAAGCCCTTCCAACCCAGACAATTCTATGATTCTATGTTTAATTGTGACACCTTGTGCAGAGCAGCACTTGGGGCTTTCGTCTGACCACTTTGGCAGGCAGAGTGGAACAGCTCCAAAACCAGCTCTTGCACACCAATGGGTCTATCTCAACCCATTCAACACTGACATTATTAAGCTGTTGCAACACCGATAATTTGGGAAACGGGCAGAATTCCAGCTCCAGTTATTTTCATATTTCACCCCCCAGCGGCAATTGGAAGTGGGCCATCAGCCCACGGCATTTAAAGAAATAACAGTTCACAACCCACAGAGGACAGCTACAGCTTTCACCTCTCAAAAACATTTATTCATTAAATGCTCCTGGTCAGTTTAATTTTGGGGTATTAAAAATAAAACTTCAGTGATCATCCTCACCCTGTACCATTGACTGGTTCTCTGTAACCCCCCAGTTATTTTTAAATACCTAAATGAACATAAAACACAGGGTAAAACTCTGCTGTGTGCCAGCTTCTGGAAATAAGCACCATACTTAAAGAACACCTTTGATAAACGGTTTAGATACTTTTCTCAGCAAACTGCAGACGCAACGGATTCCATTTGCAGTGCTGTTGCCTAGGCAAGGCTCCTGCTGGATTTCCTGGGAATTTGGAGGGGGTGTGTGTAACCCAGGAAGCCTCATCCAAGACTAACTATAAATCCACAGTTGTAACGGACTGTGGTTTCACACGCACGTGTGTGCACACGTGAGAGAAGTTAAGGCGCTAGAAGCCCGTTCTCTTAAATTTTCAGGTGCTATAAGAAAATCACATTTCATTAATAAAATTCCTCTGTTAACAGTAAAACAAATGAACGAAAAATACCAGCTGAGTTCAATGCCATCCCAAGCAGAAGAGTGGTAGGAAACGGAGGTTTTTTTAAATGCATTTCAGCAAATTCAGGTGCAAAGCAGTTGTTTTCTCCACCCTGCAAACTGCACGTGGTCCCCTTCCTTCAGAGGTGACAAGTGACCTGCACATGGGTTCATGGCTGCCAAGGACACACGCTGAACACCAACCAGCATCTTCACCTGACACTACACATCCCCTGCCAGTCTTTAAGCAATTCTTCAAAATACAGTAGCCGATTCATAAATCAGGCGTACAATACCACCTCAATGAAACAAAACCCTCAAGCAGGAGGGGCACGCAGCGCCGATACTACACTGAAAAAGGCCATGCAGGGACTTGGAGGAGATGCTACTGATGCTGAGAAAGGTCTAACAGAGACAACTCCAAGATACATGTAACTTATTATGGGAAGGAAAGGGAAGGAAAGAAAAAACCCTCTCAGCACTTCAAGAAGAGACAGAAGCTAAAGCACAGAAGATGCTGCTTGACACCAAGAAGCAGACTTTGGGGTAATGGTCTTTTAGAATTTATGTTACAGCAGCACACAAGGCCAATTTTATCTCTATTTGATCAAAGCTCTCCAACATGCCAATGCGTTATATGAAAAGCGCAGGGATAGTCTCTTGTAGCGAGACAACAGCCTACAAGGAAAGAGAATAAGAGAAGACGGCACAAGGATGCAACAGTCCTGGGGACAAGACCTGTTTCGTGGCCCAGGGCAGAGCTCTGCCCTCCAGAGCCCCAGCTTCTGCCCCCGACACATCTGGCTGTGGGTTTTTCCATAGTACCTGTCCGATGCTCCACATCCCCCAGTTCATTTGCCAACATATTTTTCACCCTCTTCAGTAAAGGGGTATGGATGACATTAAACAGTATTATTTTGATTAAATTTTCTATATTTCAAGTGATGTGAAGCCACAGGGGGATGAGTGTTTTCTGACTGGAGTAATACCAGCTAATTTTAAATGGCAGTTATCTACTTGTTTTGGTAGGGGAGGATAAGGACCACATATTAGAAACAATGACAAAATTTCAACTTTATTTCCATTTGAAAGCATCGATTTGTCCTGTCAAGAGACAATAACATTTTTATCAAAGCTTTCGCTAGAAAGGGTTTCTCAGACCAAGGACTGATTTTCGAATAAAAACAGATACACCATCTCACATGGACGAACCATTTCCTTCATTAGTACATTGCATGGGACATGGGAGATCTCCATCCACTTGATTCAACTCTGAAACACATGCAAAGCTTGCTCCCCCACAACCAAAGAGGGAAACTAATTATTTGCAGAGTGCTCTTTCTCGTTTATCTCTGTCATCGTCTTGCAGGACTGGACAAAGAATGAAAATTCTCTCCCGACTGACCAAAAAAGGGCTTTGTAAATTCCTCTGACACACAAGTACTGAGATGGAGAGAACGAATCTTGAGATGGAGAGAACAGCTGTAATGCAGAAATAGAGGTACGTTGTCCCCCAGCCTGGGAAGACAAACAGAAATTATGAACACAGTGCCATCTAATAGAATCACTTTTGATCAAAGACAGACAAAATCAGCTAGATAATACTCAACATTTGTACATGACATTAAAAATGAAATAATTTTAGAACAGTTCCACACGCTGTACAGCTCCTTATTGCACTGACATAAGAAAAAAAGGAAGAAATTGAAGCACTGAAATGGCAAATGAGGACAAACTCTCCTCACAGCAGTTTTCACAAAGGTAAGAAACAACCTTTATGTATCAGCATGTTTCCTCAAGGGTTGCAGCAACACTGATTGTTTCCTGCTCCTGACAGCAGGTTCAGGACCTTTTCTTTTCTGGTTTTCACGATGCTTCCTGTGGTCATGCTCCAAGACAGTGCTGTCCACGCTCCGAGCTGCTCAGACACTTTGGTTCATCTCAAACCAGTTTTCCTAAGCTTCCTCTCACTGGCCAGATCCACTGAAGACAACTATCCACTACTAGGACTAGGAGAAAAGAAATGAGCAGGTCAGGTTAGATGTATCATCCAGGTAGGTGGTGGTTCTATTTCAAACAGGCGGTGCCTCAGAGCCCTGTGAGAAATGCCGCAAGTTGGTCATCTTAAAATCTGAGCCAGAAGGTGGCTCTTATGAGTCTGGAGAAACTAGGAGGCCTGAAGCAAGAGTCTGAATAACCTTTCTAGGTGTTTTACGTATTCACCACAAACCCCCCCAGACAAACAATTCCATTCTGAAGCTCTCTGAAACAAGATTTTTTTTTTAATTTTTAACAATCGTTTCAGGTGTGACAAACTTTTCCAGCTTTCATGAGTCAAACTCCATATTTACACCCAAGTTTATAGGAGTGGATGACTAATGTCTTCCCCCTTTCTGTTACGCAATGGTAAACACCTACATGTGGTCTCTTCCACCCAGGTGAGTGACAACATCGACCCAAGTTCTTAGGCACATGCAGCCATGGTTTCCACATCAAGTTTTGCCCAGTGAGATCACTTAATACTTTTAGCAAATGTTGCTGAGTCATGGGATTAGTGAAATTTCCACCTGTTGCTTCCAAAATATTATATTGGTGGTCACTTGAGAGAGTTTTAACTTTCAAACATTCAATCCTGACCTAAAGCCTGATAAGATGCGAAACATCTTCACTGTAACTTATTTCCATGCCTGGAGGTGTTCAAGGCCAGGCTGGATGGGGCTTTGAGCAGCCTGGTCTAGTGGGAGGTGTCCCTGCCCAGGGCAGGGGGGTTGGAACTAGGTGATCTTTAAGGTCCTTTCCAACTCTAACCATTCTATGATTCTATTTGGATCCTGGATCTGTAAAAGCATGAATTGTAATCTCAGTTTATTAAACGTGGAGCTATCTCAAGCACTTCCTCTCTCTTTTTCCTCTGTTAAGTAGAAAACCGTTAATTTTAGCGGAAGTTTGGGTGTTGGTCTTTTTGTTTGTTATTGGGGTTTGGAGTTTGCTTTGTTTTATTACTTGTTTTTGTTGGTTGGTTTTTTTGAAGAAATGGCCTTCTGCACTGCATTTAAACTTAGCACAGAACAGCAGAGCTGGATGCAACTGAAGACTAAAATTGGAGAGGAAGGATGCAGAGAAGAAGGGTCGGAAGTCGCACAAACATGCAGCCACTCTTGCACCAAATGACCCATAGCACAGCAGGCAATGCTGCTAGCAGAAGGGAGGTATAGTTTCCTTAATCCCTCTTTTTTTCCCCCCATAAACCAAGTACATTTGGGCACACTGTCACTGAAAGACACTCTGCAGCTTTCAATACTAGAATCGGGACTGGAGAAGAGCAAGGAAATAACTTTAGTTTTCCAAAGCCCAGGCTGAACTGACACGGTTTCTTTTGGCGGACAGCAGGAGCGCTGCAGAGGATTCTTGTGAGGCAGCTAAAGGGGATTCCCTTTTATAGATATAGCATGAAACCATTAAAGCCTTGGTACCAGAAGAAATCCAACAAAGAGCAGATAAAAGTTTTCCAGCTGAGGGAGGAAACACTAAGTCAGTGATGTCAACGCATCAATTCTGCCAAGGTTTTCCCAGGAAGCTGCTGAAACGCAGTTGTTTCCTTAAGGTTTATACATTTCCTTTTTATGAACTGCCCTGATACTTAAAAAAAAAAAAAATCAAACCTCAAGCTCTTTTGAGTACACAACATCGATTAGCACCAAACGTACTGGCTGAGCTCTGAGTGATTTCCATCCTGAGCTGACGTTCAGCTGGAAGCAGAACAATCCTCTGACATCCTAAAGCAGGCCTGCTCTCAAACAGATCCATATTTTTGTGAAGGTGGCAAACGGGTCATTACATTGGGATTTTGGACTCCTAGTTCTGTTCCTTCCTTAGTCAGTAACCTTAAAGTAGATCTATTTTACAGATGGGAAAAAAGTCACTGGCATTCTCTATCTAAAGGGCTTTGATATCTACAGGTGAAGAGATTAGATTAAAATGCCATTTTAAATTTTGTAATAACAGAAGTAGGCTATGTAGTGGTCATAAAAATCTATGGATTGCCACTTCTAGTATTCAGAAGCTTAATATCCTCAACATACTTTCGAGATACCTGTATTTCCTTCAGCAAGCACTTGCCTTAGAAAAATGTTAAAGTAGGTAAGATTTAGTGGATGCTTCCATTCTTTCCGTGTACAAATAAGAAGGTGGGTGAGTTGGTAAACTAAGCCGTTAAGGGAAAAAAAAAAAAAATCTTTACCTTTGCTAGACTACATTTCCGCTTTGATGAAAGACAGTTCATCCTTAAGGCTTCTCTCGTCTGTAGATTTAAAAAAAAAAATATTAAAGGAAACAGTTTCTCAGAGTGTAGAGAATGGTGATACAATCCAGAATAAGTGCTGAAGTGACCCAGTACCTTTCTGTCCAGAAGTGTCCCAAACAACAGGATGAAGAATCCCTAAAAAATTGCAAAACCAGTTACCAAAACCAGCATAAACACATCATGTTTCTTAAATGCTTCTAGATGTCATTTCCTTAAGGATAGATCTCATCACCTATGACTCAGACAACAGCAATGCGCGAAACGAGTTTATCTGCCCAGGTCACACGGGCTCCCCGGGAATGTCAAGAATGGATATATAACCCATGCTAATTCTCATAACGAACTGGACTGATGGGTTACATACCAGGACTTTTCTCAACCCACTCAGTAGCAGTATTAGCCAAGAAGAGCCAAGGCAGACCGGCTATGCAACGGCATGGCAGGTCACATTGGATGTTTATACTGATGAGTTAAAACCCTCTTCAATGGCAAGTGAGAATTTTCTGCGTATTTGTTAAGTGATAAGGATGAGACATCTGCAGTTAGTGGACACTAACCCTGCAGTTAGTGGACACTAACCAGTGTATTTTATGTTTAACAATTTCATCATCTAAATTCTTCATCACACCTTACACCAACTGGTTTGTTTCATCGCCCATCTGCATTTACTATGTCGATGCAGGATGCTTAGTGCAGTACCATGTAAAACAGCTGAGCCAAGACAAAAACTTACATCCAGTTTTTCACGCACAACCCCTGCTGCCAGCCCCTCTTTGACCTGTTACCTTTCCCCAGGCTCAAAGTCTGAGTGCACACTATTCCCAGTCTAGCCGAGTATACCTGGAAGGCGTTCAGTAGCGCAAACGTAATGTGGAATGCCAGGGAGCGACTCTCAACAATCGTTGCTAATCCAAACCCCCAGGTGAGACCCAGAAGAGGTGTCAGAAGTGCCACGTTTTTGCTAATTCGGATCATGTTCCTCAAATCTTGTGACTTGCAGCCTTCTCCAACAGCAGATCTCCCAGTCTTCACCACAACCACCACCACCACCACCACATTCACAACAATGATGCTCAGAGCGGGTACAACAAAGGCCAAAAGGGCTTTCGTCTCATACCAATTGAGCCAGCAGGCTCCGCTCCTTAAATAGCCATTTTTTGGTTCAGTAATAGCAACAGTGAGGATAGATATGACCAAGGGACATCCATATCCAATAGAGGATGCCGTAGCTATGAATACAGATCTCGTTATCTTAAAAAAAACAAATAACAATCCATAGAGAATCAAGAGGCCCAGGGTAAACATCCAAAAAAACAAAGCAAGATAGAAAAAGTGAAGGAAAAAGGTGGCTGCTACACACAACTGGTAGTTTAGGGCTGTATGGTGCACAATAGCCGCCAAGATGAACAAAACATCAGCAATGAGAAGTGACATAGCGATGTTGACCAAACAAAAATGGCGCATGTAGGTTATTTCAGTTTTTGTAACGTGGTGCCAGACAACAGCCTCGATGATAAGGCAGAGAACCAAGCTGAAAATGGAAAGGCCTAACCCTACACGTGTAATGTAATCCAGCGCTGCGTTTCGCAGCGTGGCGGGGGACATCAAAATGGAGAAGGATTTGAACGTCCGGTGGTGATGCCTGCAGATGCAAACAACGCTGCTGATGTTGTCCGACTTCATGGTGCATGCCTTGCTATCCCACCTCCTTTCTGTAGAGTGCCACCCAACGCACTGAGCCTTGACATTCTCCAGTTTATTCACCTTTTCAAAGGTGAGCAAAATATGCCGGAGCTCTTCTGGCAGGGACACTGATAACACCATTCCATTCACAAAACCAGGGTCCAACCGGCTGGTTTCTATAATGGCTCCAAGCGTTGGAAATGCAATGCTGATGGCTTTGGAAGTCTTTGGTAACTTCAAAAGCTCTTCTTCTGGAATGACCACGTGCCCAGTGATATTGCCTGTGTTATCGAACTCCATAGAAAAATCAAATCTCTTCCCTGAAGTATTTTTATGTATGCTGTAGCCTTTTGTAGAGATGAAGGGTTCCTGTATACTTTCCGAGCCATTCCTTAGAAGAAGTTTCCCAGCAAATAAATTCACTGAGTCCAGTAATATCGAAACGGCGTTTCTCTCCCTGACAAAAGCCCAGTTGAAAACAATGGAGCTGTTCAGAATATGGTTTGCTATCCTGATGTAACTCTGAAACAAGAAAAAAAAAAAGTTATTTTTTATGTTAAGAGAAACTAACAATTATGCCACTGTCAGAGCCTCCAGAAAGGCTCATTGAATTCAAGAGTGATTTCTATAAAGGGAATATTGTTCTTTGACAATGAACAGGAGGTTCCCACGATCCAACCCAGACAAACCCAAACATCTCATTGGCATGGTCACTACCAGAACTGTCCTATCCTCTTCATATCATAGCTTAAAAGGTGCTTGGCGAAGTAAGTGCGAAGCAAAAATCAGGACACGCAACTTCTATTCCAGACACTGACCCACAAATGCAGGTCTGCTTACATCACCCTCCCTACATTTCTCTCCCCACCTCTCTGATTTCTGAGTTCATCAGAGAAAGATTTAAGTTTCCATTGTGCAACACATGGCAACACAGCTGCGGGTCACCATCTCAAGGCTGCCTCCCCTGCGGTGTCATACTTTAAAAATGAATTCTTCCTTGTACTGCTCTCCTATGTCTGTAACAGCAGTTCCTGAAAACTTTTGCTTTTATTATTTTATTTATTATTATTATTTACTTAAACTTTTTTTTTTTTGTTTCACTCCACAGAGCATTTCCACCATACATTAATAGGTCAAACAGTTTCTCTGACTACAAAACATGGCCTGCCTCAAAAACTTTTCCAGGTGATCCCCATGCGATTTGCAGCCACCACTTCATTGGATAGTGGCTATAAGGATAAAACACTGTATGGATGCTCTGGCAAGCTCAGAAACACCTCTTGAAGCCCATAAAAACAAATACCTGCATTTTTCCTCTATTGACATTCTCTGACAGCAGCAGGGAAATCTTCTTTAGCAATTCCACTATATCGGCAATGTTTCCTGGAATGGCTGGTGAAGACAGGATTTCTGGGATGATGCATGAAAAATCAGCTTGGCAGCTACTATTCCCATGGTCGTCAGCACCAAAATATTTTGCTCCATGTCCAGGCTTCCCATGCACTGGCTTTCCTTCCCCAGTAAAAGGAAGGCGTCCTCCAGCAATGCTAACATCTCCTCCAGAGCTTGGAAGGAGGTCATGCTCAGAAATCCTCTAGAGGGAAGAAAATAGATTTGAGAAAATTAATGAACAGAATGAAAATGAAGCTACAACTACAGTCAGGCAGACAGAGTGCTCCGTGGGGTGGGCAATGAAAGTGCCAGATGGCCTGAAACCAGGGACCAAAGCTCACCTGAGAAGAATGTCTTGCTTATACAACACGCATGAAGGAAGGGGCAAGAACTGAATGCGGTGCCTTATTATTGCAGTGACTTGAAGGAAGTTCTTTATTTTGTAGTTGGGGAGGATTTAGGATGAATTATCTGGTTTATTACAGATAATTGTGTTGCATTTTTCTCAGGTTCATTGCCTTGGTTTAGATCCACATGAAGAACACAGGCCAAGCGAACAAGGCAATTTCATTTCTCAATTATGCTTCCACACAGGAATATCCCAAATTCATTTCCCCATCCCTTGATTTAAGATGAAGTCAAAGCCTGTTACCAAAGCAATCTGCGTTTTAGGATCCCATTTTCTTCCCTTTGCTCAAGATTTAAAGGTATGGAGGAAGGGGGCGTCTTTGTAAGAAATGATGAGCCTTTGCCAAAGCAGATGCGTAACAGTTACCTCACCTGAAAAAGGGACTGAACATCCAGGCTCGCACAGGCATCTGCAAACATTTGCCACTTTCTGTCTTCGCAGACAAAGCTCATCTCCCCGTGGAAGGAGGGAGAGCAACGCTGAATACAAATAGCCCCGTTGTCTTTGCACGGAACGAGATTTATACACCTAGCTGGAAAATAAGTCAAGCGGATATTGTTATAAGGTGTCAGAAAGCATACCCTGGTCCATGAGGTGAGTATCAGGGTAAAGTATTGATGACTGACAACTTCTCACAAAGACTTAAAAAGACACGTAGCTATTCACTGTACCTTGCTGATTGTCAGTCTTTGATTCCTTACTGAGCACCTGAAAAATAAGGAAAAGAGGAATGTACATTGAATGCTAAAATGAATAAGTGAAAGATGAGCCCTTGGCACAAACTGGAGGGGTGATTTCAAGGGCAAAATAGTCCTTTTGAGGTCCAGAAATCTTTTCAAGGTCCAGAATGCAGAGCTCATGGCCCCTTGCTCGTACAGACCAATTGAGAAATCTCTACTAACAGTTTGTCTCAATATATCAAGCCTTCAGTTGCACCTTTCTGCTGGTGACATGCTGAGCTAGTGGAGAGCATCACACGTGCCTCCAGCAGTTATTACTCAGTCAAAAAGCCTGTATTAGACTTAAGCTCTCCAGCATTTTCACGTTGATGAGAATATTTGACTTGTTGATGAGAATAGGCAATCTAAACGACTTTTGCCATAAGGTAAAGCTACAGTTGTACAAATACCAATAGTCATTTCATTCCCCTCCTGTTGGGGAAGTGATCCCAAGGCAGGCATAGTGGGCTCCTGGAGAGGAGAATGCTTGCTGGGACTGCGTGTCGTACAGCCAGGTGCAACCCAGAACAGCTTCCATCACTGCCTGGTCCAATGGTCTATCATCTACAACCAGCCAAACCCTGCCAGTCTGGAAGCAAACTTGGACTACGCAATGCCTTGGAAATCACACCATTATTGCTGGGTAGAGCAGCCTGAACAGCAGCTTTCTAACACTCCAAGAGTTGTGCTGGAGGTTGCTTGGCACATTGAATATATTGAATACTTCAAAGTATTTTCTCCCGCAGCGACAGGACGAGAGGCAACGGTTCTAAGCTGAAAGAGGGTAGGTTTAGATTGGACATAACAAGTGTTTTACGATGAGGGTGGTGAGACGCTGGCACAGGTTGCCCAGAGAAGCTGTGGATGCCCCATCCCTGGAGGTGTTCAAGGCCAGGTGGGATGAGGCTTCGAGCAACCTGGTCTGGTGAAACTTACCCTGACAGCGGAGCGTGGCGTGGCTGGGAAGACGTGCAGAGCCCAGAGGAGCAGGCAGTGGGCTACCCTCACATCCATCGCCTCGCATTTACTGCTTTCCTCCTGGGAGAAAGAGGTGTTAAAGAAGTCTACACATCTCTGTTTTCACTTCTGAGCACAGTCCAGTTGCTAGTAAGACAGCAGCTAAACCCATCCCAAAGACTGTCCTTACCAGGCTTGCAAGGTGATTTTCAGACATTTATCGCTTATTACCTTTTTTTACTGAGAATGATTTGTGAATCTTTTCTTGAAAAAAAAAAAAAAACAAAACACAAAACTGTTCAACACTGGAAGTTACTGCATTGATGATTGACTGCGAACTGCAAGGTGGAGAGCTTATTAAAGCACTTCAACCTGTGATTCCCTTTTGAAGTGCTTTAAGACAGCTTGCCTCTGCCGGGTTCAACGCTGCTACTCTCTTCTCGAGCAGCTCCTGATGAGACCTGCCGCAGGAGGTGGGAAACTCGGGCCCTTGGGGCTCCGATATCCAAATCTGAGAAACAGGGACCAGGCTGAAGTGAAGTCTTATTTGCTTTACAGAGGGATTCAGGCCTCTGCCCCTCCATGAAGTTTCCTGTGATCCCTGGTAAAAGCTTAATATGCTGGGATACAGCTTGTTACAGGTGCATTTGCTAGAGGAAAATAATCCAGTACAGGGAATGAAGGAAAAATTATGTGTTACATCAAATCAGATTATTAGATGACATATATATCCAATGCAAACGCAACAGCTGCTGTGGACTGAAAAGAATCGAGATATGTACTAAAAAAACCCCAATAAAATCCATAAAAATCAGCGAGCTAAAACACTAACGCAGGAATAAAAATGCAAGGTGACAAAGCAGGATGATGGTTGGATTTCAGAAGATGCACACATGAGAAGGATTGCCAAATCACCACACTTTGATAGAAGACTGTCAAATTTCCCCCTGAAAGAGACTGACCAGGACAGAGGATGCCGAAACAGAAGAGGTCCTGCGCTGACCGAGCAGAGGGGTCTTTTTCTATCCAAGAAACTCCAAGCTCTCCTCATCTGCTGGCATCAAGGGGCCAGGCACACAGCTGGCTGCCCCTTTCATCTGTGACATTTGCTCACCTAACTGTATATTTAGATCCGCAGGTTTATTACTTAATTATGAAGAGATCATAAAAGGAAGAGCTAGATTTATACCCTGAATTTCTAAGTTAGCTCTAAAGGAGAACCCTGTGCCAGCCTCTTGAACTTGACTGGTATTAGCAAAAGCATCTTCTGGGTTTAAAGCTCATAACCATTAGCTTTTCTAAGGCAAAAAAACAGATAAGGAGAACAAATCAAAAGACTTGGATCAATATTGCTGAAGAATGGGAGGCGGCTGGGAAATACCTACAGGTTTGAGGCAAAGGATTGTATTGAATTCTTTTCTGATTTCTGCAGTTATTAAATGTTTATTGTATGCTCGTAGCCCTAATTCCATTTCACAGCTGGGAATCCTTGAACTCGTCATGTACAAATTCATATTCAGTTTATATTTAATCACTGATGTAACTCCACCCGGGGCTGTTACCTTTACGTGAGGCAGAAATCTGGGACAGCTCCAGGTATCTAAAGCTCACCGAGATCCCGGCCCACGTTACCAGGCTGATCTCCTTCAGTTCCATTGCCTGACTCATCATGGAAACCACCCGGTCTCACCACTGCAAGAACACACCAAGGTAACCACAATGCAGCAACAGAAACTTAGAGCGAAACAAGCAACGGAGCAGCAAGTCACTGTCACTTTAGGGGAAAAAATCCATGGATATACTGACATAAGCCCACGTGAAAGCATATACAGCTATTCCTCTCCCCCAGAAACATCCAATTATAGTACTTCTGATAGAGGATGATATATATATCCTTCCAGTACCTGAAGGGGGCCTACAGGAAAGCTGGGGAGGGGCTGTTTGCAAGGGCATGTAGCGATAGGACGAGGGGCAATGGTTTGAAACTAGAGCAGGGGAGGGTTAGATTAGACATTAGGAAGAAGTTCTTTACAACGAGGGTGGTGAGACACTGGTCCAGGTTGCCCAGAGAGGTGGTGGAGGCCCCATCCCTGGAGACATTCAAGACCAGGCTTGATGAGGCTCTGAGCAACCTGATCTAGTGGGAGATGTCCCTGCTTCCTGCAGGGGGGTTGGACTAGATGGCCTTTAAAGGTCCCTTCCAGCCCAACACATTCTATGATTCTATGATATCTAATAATAAACTATCTGGTGACACGAAGAGGAACACACAGTGTGTGAAGGCAGGATTTCAGACAGTGATGTCCTGGTCCAAACTCAGGCAATGCACTTTTGGGTTTTTTTTGGAGAAAGGTCCATAAAGACCAACTGAGCTGTTAATCCAAGACACCGCAACTGGAAACTTGACACTTTTTGAAAATGGTCCCCTGGGTAAAGAACATCTTGCCCCTCCATGCACCCATCCTTGCTGGGATTCATTCACATTTGAAGGGCAATGGCAGGAGCACTAGGATATTAACTTTGCTTCCCTTTTTAAGAAGCTGTAAACACGTTCCTCCTCTCTTCCAGAGGTTTCTGCTCCATCAGGGCACAGGCACACGAGCAGCTGAGTTGTCAAAACTGTCTCAATGTGGAAGGGACTTTCTAGTAAGAGGACACTTCCATACCCTCAGGTATCTCCCACCCAACTCAGAAAGAAGACTGTCACCAGCTGCCCATCCTCCTTCTCCAGCTCATGTCATTTGGTCACAGCATCCCAGGGGAGACAAAGCCCTCAACAGCAGGGAAAGAGTGAAGAGTCACTTCAAGACCGGGCTGGATGGGGCTTTGAGCAACCTGGTCTCATGGGAGGTGTCCCTGCCCATAGCAGGGGGGTGGGACTGGATGATCATAAAGGTCCCTTCCAACCCCAACCGTTCTATGATTCTACGAGTGAGTGGCCAGACAGTGGTTACGAGAGAGGAAAGTGCCTCTTAAAACAGTAAAAAAAAAAAAAGATAAACTGATCATGTATTTTAAAAGTAATCTATATGTTGGGATATATCATAGCCTTAAATTCAAAGCCCTTACCCTATGACTTTTGTTGGTTTAAAATCAAAGTGTTTTGTAAAACCCTACAAACTTACTCCCTTCCTCTACCTCAAGCACTTTCTTGTTTTTAATTTCTGCCAGGATGCTTTTAATTGCTGGCACACAAGGCAGCCTGGCCCCGCGCGGTCACAGCTGCCAGAGGGCTCACCCCAAGCAGCGACCGCTGTGGGAGCTGCACACCCCCCAGGCTGGTGGACCAAAGGTCTCTGCCCAAAGGCTTCTCCATCACCTGGGGTCACAGCTTTCCCCTCGCCACTACCCCAGAACATGAACTATAGTGAATTCTATGTGGAAAGGTACCTTGCGCGGAAATTACAGTTTTCATATATATATAACTATTATACAAAATAAAAGTTTACACTGGGCTTGCCGTAGTTAGCTAGACAAATATCTCTTCCCAAACGCTGCAATCTTGTGTATTTAACATTTTCTAAAAAAAATATTAAATCTGCCGTTACAGAACCTAATCTATCATTTTTAGGGCTTGAATGGCTAAATGGCTAGCTTAAAACCCAACAAACCACCATAATGTGATCACTCGCCATTGCTACCACCTAGCAAGTGAAAAAGGCTGCAGCAGGAGACTTTAGATGTCCTCAACATGGACATCTGAGAATAAAAAGTAAAGCTCTTAATTATACAGAATGGTATTAGTTGTATTTTTAAAGGGATCACACTTGGAAAATATGAATTTAAGTAAAGCAAGTTCTGAGAGAGGAGTGATCTTTCCAGTAACTTTAGCTGTAAGAAAACATCAGATTTTCTTAAAAGCGGTAACGCTGTGATTAGAGACCAATTACAAACCTATGAGCAAAAAGATCAGAGGATAATTAAGATATCTAATTATTTCCACAGATGTAAGGGCAATATAAAACCGAGGCACTAAGCGCAAAGCAAACACAGCCTAAGCAGTTAGGTGCATTTTAGATTGCAAACGAACCAAATTTCACAGACCACTGATAATTTTCAAGCCGTTCGGTTTTGTTTTGTGCTGGTACTTACTGTTTGCAGAAGTCTGGGTTCTACTGTCAGCAAAATTACAGGCAAAATTACAGCAAAATAAGACAGGCAGAGATCCTCAAGATATCACAGGCGAGCATCCAACCATTCATCTGCTGCCATGGTGCCCCAGCCTCACTCGTATGCTCTCACCTGGCGCTGCTCGGGTGCTCTGACTCATTTAGAGCTTTCCCATGAAGAAATAACTTTGGCATCAGCCTGTTTTCTTTTCTTGTCCGACTGGATTAACGCTGAGGAACCTGCAGATGACAATAAAGGTATTGCACTGCAAAATCACACAACAAGTTACAAACACACCCATAAAACTGCCAGATTGCCACCTTTGTCAGGAGTCCACGCAGATGAATCAGCCCTGCCTGGTTTGCACCCTTTCTCCTGGTGGACGAGGCACCTTCTGCTCTTCTGTGCTTAACAGATCTTCTAGACTTTAGAGACCAAAAAAGAAAAAATCATGATCAAAACCTGGTCAAGTGAATGCATCACCCTTCATAAATCAAAGAGGACAGTACTGACGTTGCTAAAAAGCTCAGCGAGGAAGTAATAATCTTTTCCTTATGGGCTGCACCCATCGTAAGGGGCGAGAGTCGTCTGCCGAACCTTCTGCCGTGTTCACTGTTGGCTCCTAATATTGGCTCACCTCCAACAGCCAGTAATTTACTGCAAGTAGTTTATCATAACAGAAGAGCAATTTCTAACACTTTCTACCCACAGGGCCGCTTGGGAAGAGCTTTGGTCACTAATTTTTTTTCTGCACCCCTGCAATGTGTTTGTCAGGAGCTTAAGAGAGTTTCCTGAAGTAATGTAATTTTTGTCTGCTACCACAACTTCAGTCAGTTCTCAGCCACAAGGCAGGTCTCCAGTTTTGGCCTAAAGGCAGGTGTTATCTACTGTTCTGTTGTGATACAGCCAGCCTCTCATCTCACATTGGTATCAAGGAGGAATTAAGCCAAGCACAATTAGCCAACACAACCTACCTGGGAAGGTTAAAGCACTTTCTTTTGATACGGTACCACGTAGAGATGAATTAAAAGGTGGCACCTCAGCAACCTTTTAAATCAGAAGGGACAAAGACCAGACCACATCAAGGTACAGACACCTGTTTTAAAAGGCTTCCTCCCCCAGTCACCTGGAGTTGTGTTTCTACATACTCCCCAAACCCGTGCTACGATGGGCTACACCTCCTCAACCGGAGCAATAACCCTCTAAAGGACACAAAGGCTGGCGTGCTTCAACAGTCAGACACACACACATCCACCTCCCAGAAGGAAGGGGTGACAATCTCTGCTCCCGATGGCTTAGAAAGATACTCAAACCATGAATACGGTTTCCATAAATTCATGAACCATGAATTCAAAGAAGGTGCTCCAAACCCTGAAGCCAGCAGCAGTTTCACACTTTACAGGCTGGTCGAGGCCGTTTGCATTCTTCGAGCTGGGAGGTACGTGCCTGGGCACCCAGAAGGGAGTGGTTTGTCTTTTCAGCTCTTGCAAAATCCAGTTACCCACGATATACGAGCAGCTGCTTTGAGACTGCTCTGAGAAAGCAAACAGCCAGCAATCAAGAAGATCCCCGAGAACTTTAATAGCAGCCAAAAAGTAAGGCAGCTGTGAAAACCTGTTTTTACCATTTCCTTTGGAAAGAGTTAACAGACTTCTGCTAATTTATGACTTTTAAATAAATACCTTGTATTCGTTAAAGTGCAACAGATACTTTGCTACACAACTCAAAGTCAAACCTTGCAACACATTACAGGTTTTCATCAGAAACTTCATTCCCCTAGAAGCAACATTAATGAAGATGATTATCTTCATGGTGATCTTTTAAATAAGTTTAAAAAAAATTAAAAAGTAGATGTCATTTATTTTTATTTTGAAAACTGTACCTTGTATGCAAACAAAAGCTTTTTAGAGAATGTTATGAAGATTTAATGAAAGCCTTGCAGTTTAAAAATGCCCTTCTGTTGTTGTGTTCTTAATTTGCTTGTTTTGCTCACCCATATCCCTTTTAAACACGACATACTTTAAGTCTTCAGTTCTTCACTATATATTTAAGAAGTCCCTCAAACACACATTTGTCCATGTTACTGAGTGGCAATAGTGACCTCCAAAA